>PNEQ01003396.1:3383-16673 GCA_003012365.1 Medauroidea extradentata
TGGTACATCAGTTGGTTTTAGTGTGGTCGTTAAAACGGAAACATGCAAAATATGACTTTAACAAGCCGTTACGCGAAAACTGAGAGATAAAAAAATTTCATAAGAGCCAAATTTAGTCACACTTTGGGTCTAAAATAAGAAAAAAAATATGTGGTACAAATAAAAAATAAAATAATGATGATGAAAATTGCGGTAGACAGCGCCCTTAAAGTCATATTTCGCATGTTTCCGTTTTAAGGACTACACTAAAACCAACTGATATACCAAACTAAAAAAAAATCACAGTGGATAAAGACATTGCAGGCTACCATGACATGCTCATTAAAATAAAGAATTTAAATTATTTGTGTTTTAAAAAAATGCTGAAACTGAAAATAAAAATTTTAAAAATTCAATAATTTTTTTAAAATACAAATAATTTTTATTCTATATTTTTATGACCATATCATTGTAGCCTGCAATGTCTTTATCCACTGTGATTTTTTTCAGTGTGGTATACCAGTTGGTTTTAGTGTGGTCGTTAAAACGGAAACATGCAAAATATGTCTTTAACAAGCCATTACGCGAAAACTATGAGAGATAAAAAATATCTTGCAGAAATAAAAATTTTCAATGTTGATGAAAATTAATGAACATATAAATCTGAGTATTTTAAATATGGAAGGTTTAGTATTCAATTTTTATATTTGACTTATTTGTATATTGATTTCATGGCAAACTTCTAAAAATTATTATTTTAAGCATTAGTTTGTATTGCCAAGTTGCATGTTTTGTTTAATTTGTTAGTTTATGAAAAATACAAACCTGTAAAATTACACTTTAAAACATTTAGGTTTAAATGTGCTGTACTGTTCGCGCACCAGCTCTGAGTCCCTGGCTGGTATTTTTCGTGGTAAATATATAAATAACACAACAAGGCCCAATAGTATGCGAGAGACATGCTAGCTGTGGTAATGCCATAAGGACGTGTTTGATACTGTATTACTGTAGTGTTCATGAAATTTAAAAAGAAAAATGCATATACGTCAGAAACTCGGAGCTGGCACATGGACAGTACGTGCACATTGCTATATCGTAAATCTGATTTAATACTTAGTTCACTCAAGCTTCTAGAGATGATTCGAACATGAAATGTGGAGTGACCTGTTTTTATACAATGCATAGAATGTACATATATCTGACTTTATATACTTTGTTCATGCCTGCTTCTGAATGTATTTCTTATAAACATTGAAATTTGTAGTGCACTGTTTGTCACTATAAAAACAATTCATGTCAAATATAACTGGCAGAACGAACCTCATTGAAAGTAGATGTAATTTTACAGAAATAAGTTTTTACTAAAACTTACGATTTGCAAATGTTAAAAAAATTACTAATAACATGAGTAAGATATTCTGAAACATAGTTTACAATGATGTTATATTGTGTTTTCTCTATATTATTTTTTAGTAGTTTTACATATGTAAAGTACATGCATATTTTTCATTTGTTTATAAAGATATAATATTGCCATCGAGGACTCTTTTATGCATGCCTATTATGCACTGGCTGACAAAATACTTTACAGTCATTTTAACGAAAACCCTAAAAAATGTGGCAATTTAAAATTTATTATTGTAAAAAAGTACACTTGTAACTAAATAACATGTCAAATTAGCATTTATCATACACATGTTCTTCAAAATCTACAACTCAAGTTTTTGTTTCATGACAATATCACTCAATTTGGCTGTGTAGTATTGCTATTTTAACATTGAAATTCATATCTCCCGAGATGGTAAGGCTGCGTGTCCAGCTTGGCTTTAACTATCATAAAGTCTTCTCACCTACAACTAGCTTCTATGAGACATTCACTGGCGACACTATCATTTTAACACATGTAATATAAGTTAAAGGTGAGTTGTACATGCACCTTTTAAAAAGTTCTGCGCTACGATTTTCACACCTAAAAATAACAGCAAAAACACATTTTTCACAATTTTCGGTCACTGAAAAATACACTGTAATAGGTAGCAGAGAACCTGAATGTACTTTAAAATGTTATTCCTAAGCAGATTCTGCTCATATGCGTTGAAAAATTTTTCTAGTAATAGCAGAAGCTCTGAGCCACTCTGCGGCTTAGGCAGGTGGCCACCTTAAGGATGCTGCATTGTAATATTGTTTGAAAAGAAAACATACTTTGGATAAGAATGCAGTCACTGTTTAGACAATATGTTTATTAAAAACACTGGTTCTATTAATATGTAACTAAAAGTTAGTTACTCTTTTCTATATTACACACGGGCAAAGCCAGAAAGGGACAGCTAGTAATATTATATTGTTACGAATTTGAAGTCCCATAATAAAAATAGATCAGCTGGAACTTCGCCTCTAGTTCAATGCTTACTTCACCGTGGTGATGCGGCATTTGATGTACGATTCAAATTCGCCCACCACCCTTATAGCTTCTGCACCTCTAATATGCAGGTAGACAGCACCCTTAATTTGTCCTACAGATGTACTAACCACAATTACTTTGTATAATGTAAAGTTTCAATGTTTTAAGTGCATCAGCACAGATTAAGTTTAATGATGTGTTTTTATGAACTAATTGACCATATATCATGTGATTTGAATTGTCTTAATGTATTTGCAGGTTCATGCACTTTTTGATACATTTATTGGATACTGGGTAAAATGAGCTATGCCATAGTAATAGAAACTAAAACGTAGAATTTGAAGCATTTTCGGATTTTTGGGCAAATTTTTTTTGTATAGGTGTATCTAATTAATGTGAAGAACATAAAACTTTAATCCAAACCAACAATAAACATCCAAGCCTGGACAGGCGACCAGCTTAATCCGAAACAATGCATCTTTAAGAAATTTGAGAGACTATTGACAGGTTTATTCCCAGTGTAAATGTTGACCATTTTGTCATTTTACTGTTGATAAAGTTGCAGAAAAGTTCATTTTGGGACCAGGAGTAGTTTTTCATCAGTTAAGATGGTAGATTTTTAGGTATAGCTATATAAGAAGGGGTGTGGTTTTTTTTATATCGATGTGTCAGAAACAATTTTTAATGCATTTGTGCTATTGGGCTGCACTGCTGCAGCCCTTCCTGATTAATACGAATTTCAGTAAGTAATTTTCATTTTCACAGCTCGTGTTATGGAAGATAATATGTAATGATATTTTTTTAACTACCTACTCGCCAAAACCGTCAGCCGATCGCGAAGTCTGAGAATGCGAGAAAGTAACTATATAGTACAGGCATTTACACAATCATCATCAAGAAGCCAATAGCAACTCTGTAGCTTAACACGTTTGATAGATATGAAGAATTTATCTAGATTTACTTGTGCACGCGTTTCCTGCCTCCGGCCTCGGGTGGTCTGAACTAGGCAAGGCTGCGAGGCGAGCAACCCGTCTGACCTTGCAGGCACATGTGCAGTGAGCATCCCAGTCTGGCGAACTCACGAAGAAGGGGGACGAGGGTGTCTGGCATTTGTTGCGCTTGTAGGCTGGCAGACTTGCAGCCCGCACAGTATGCCATGCTACGCTGCACTAACAACAGACGCAATTTGTCACTCAACTAGCTCGTTTCGCGACATCACTGCAGTAAACTGTACCAAAATTTCATGACTTGTCCTCCACACCGTGGTGCTTCCTACGAACTTTTCACACTGATTTTTCGTTTGTGACTTAGTTAATTAGTAAAAAAAAATTCCAATATTGTAACTACATTTTAAACAAAACTGGTCAAAAGTAGCATGTTTCTACATACATGGAATTTTTAGACCTACTAAGCCAAAATGAATAGTTTGTTTGTAATATTCTGCCATAAAATTGCCTCAAATTGTAACAGTTTTCTCAAGGCGGAATGATAAGTTTTAGATGTTGCTCCTTCACGCCTAGGCGTTACAGTAAACATTTTTTGCAGCCTATTATTTCACACGAATTATAACGTACTTCATACCAAATAATAAATTAATATCAACTTAAAAATACAAAGTGAAATAGAAGTGACAATGTTATTAAATTTTAAAGAACACATTTTATAGCCGAGCACTTTACCGAACCAGATCGCAGAGAAGTAAAATATTAAACTCATGGACAAAAATTTCAAAACTTGATTTTCTGTCCAGCCGCCACCATAATCATTTATCAAATACAAAGTTTTTTTTGTACTAGACGTCCTTTTCCGATACCTTCAATATTTCTCTAATTTATGATTTTGTCTTACAAATAAGTTTCACTTTTGGTAGATTTATTAATACTTTTTAAGGAAACTTTCTGTTAAGGGGCCTCCCTAATCCCTAGTAGTGGAAATCAAGTAATGTTTCAAGCAGTTATCGCTATTCCATTTTCTCAAACAGTTTAAAACATTTCAAGGTATGTATTAATTTTTTTAGTCCAAAATTCACAAAATCCACAAATATAATTTTAACAAAATTAACATGCCTTTGGATAACTGTGTTGAGCATTTGAAGTAGCAAGTAGGCGGAGAAAAACAGGGGTAGCTGCGTGGAAAGTTACGCCAAGTCTAAATCACATCAGTGTGTGCCATCTTACATTTACTGGTCACGACTTAGACGTCTGATTTGAAGAGCCGAGCAGAACCAGGCAGAAAATGTTGACACTTCTGGACAACTGGAAGAAGACGAAATAAGATAATAAACAACGGTGCAATATCCTGACACTGAGGAGGTTATGCTTGATGAGACGCCATTTCATTCTAAAGGCAGCTATGTTATTTAATGTTTCATATTATGTAATTTTATGCCATATGTAATAAAAAAAAGGGCCTTAATTTCACCCAGAAAAAGTTAAGTTTTTTGTAGGCCACATTTAAGCAAAAAAAAACTAATCACATATTAACAGTTATTAGTCACAAGTATATACATATAAAGAAAAACATCTTTGTGCATGAGCACTTATGATGTAATCAAACACGCTCATACTGTTGCCATTTCAAACCCATCATCCCTTCATACCTTTGTTTAGTCAACGTGTGTGGCTATTGGGCGACTGCCAGACACAAGATAAGCCTAGTAACTTGTACAGTCTGGTGCATGAACTTTTCCATTTTTGGCATTACAAAAAACATCCATTAGTACAAAATACAAGTAGATACGTTATTGTAAATGCTCAAAAACTCTAGTAAACTATACTAGCATCTGACTTAAAAAAAAAGAGTAAGGGAAATTGCACGAGTATCGTGGTAAGGAAACCAGTCACACATGGACGTCAGGCGACACAGATAATGTGAAGTGCACAGGCACTTGCTTCTTACCTAATTAAAATTTATATAAAAATTTCCTTCCTTTTGTAATTTAAATCCAATTACAAGCTGTGTACCTTATTTAATATTGATTTATCAGATGATCGGGATTATAGTTACATAATTTAGCAACTATGAACATGAGTGATTTAAATTCAGTTTTCAAAATTTAAAATGCAGTCAGGAATTTTAAAGTAGTTTTTTGTTTAGTTTGCTGGCTTGCTTGGTTTCAAACTGATAACTGTAGAAATTTAATTATTTTTGTTGATGTTACCTTTTCTTGTCCTTTCCTAATTATTTAAGTTTTGGCAGTTTTTAGCAGTTTACAATATGCTCTGGTGAAGTGAGTAACTTCTTATGTTGCAATCTTCTACCAGGCTGTAGGATTTCTGGTATCAATGTTGCGGTCAAATGCCTGCTTAATGGAATTACTTCATGACGTAGATTACCGATCCACGTTGGTCAGCTATAAACTTTGTTTGCTTCGGGTGTTGCGCCATGAAAATAGTCTCGCCCCTTTGCAATTTTTTTCTCCAATTAACATTTCTATGTTTAATTTTTGTGTTATTTAATTGTGAAATTTACCAATGTAATAGTTGTCACCCATGTTATATGATTTTTAAGTATATTTGTTAGTTTTCAAATAGTTTGGAACTTGTTGTATCACTCCATTGCGACATGCACTTATCTACCATATCCTTCCCGTGGTGTACTAGTCGCGAGTCCGTCATGAGCGAGAGTTGTATTCAGTCGCAAGGTGGTGGTAGTTGTCATGACCTAGTCAGGTGTGGCTGTAACAAACTGACATCCCATGAGTGTTTACATGACAAAATGTAACCGTAACAGTCATGTAGAGATAACGCATGAGGTGGAATATGGCTGTGAGGTGGACAAGGAGTCCTCGAGCGAGTTAGCGTGGTTAATAGGTGCAAATAATGGAAGCTAGAACTTTTATCCACAGCATATTTAGGGTGATGGTTCTTGCAGGGAAGAAATAGGAGAGTAAATCCTAAGAGTGTTTTTTTTTTAATTTTATTCAATTGATTGTAAAATGACTGGCTGAACTTTGATAACCAGATAAGCCAGAGAGCAAACTAAAGAAGCATGGTAGCTAGGCATTGCCCGACTGGTTAACTACTATTCAACAAGTAACTGCAGTATTATGTACGTCCGGTACCAGATTTTTAAAATGTAATCTACCCCTTTTGTCAAAAAATATTGTGAAAATAAATTAAACTATTTATGAGTCAACTAGTTTCTCTATAAAAATTGACCATGACCAATGGGTGGGGGTAACAGATGAAATTAACTAAAATATAATTAGAAACAAACCATAAACAGTACTGAGCTATCCGCGGCCACAGAAAACACCACGTAAACCTCAACATCCCCTGAGTGTCAGTGGATGCATCACAATTAATAGCAACAACAAGACAAAGAAGAGAGGAGTGAAGACAGCTGCTGCACAAGGTCGCACACTCTCTGTCCATTGCTGCACAATTGCCATACAAGTGTTATCACGTATTAGTAGCACGCAGAATGGAGACCTTCATCCAGCATGACTCAGCAGATTAACGGTGAACCAACAACCCCAGCACACCTCTACACAATCACGATGTGGCTCAGTATTAATTATGGGAATGCAATTAATTATTTTTTCTGGACTGTTTACCAGAACGTTTCGGCACGACCAATCCACACCTAAATGTGATACTCGCTACTCACTATTTTAATATATTCAGAAACAAAGAGAGGATATTATAGAGTTCTTGTAGTAGCGACGCACAGCTGTACTTACTCCTATTGGGAAAATTTGAAGTAAAAAAGTGAGCACAAGCAACTTACCTTTTTTATCGAAGAAATTTGGAGGTCTGAGGCACAGACAGAGCTTTCCATCAAGAGCCATACGTAAAAGACTGTTTGCTGCACGATACGTGTCTGGTCGTGCTGTGCGAGCAGTGAAGAAGCCACGTTTCAATGCCCACCCTGCAAAATAATGTCTTGGCTGTCAAAACAAAAAACTCAAACTTTCTTTAAAAATAAAATTGATTTCTCACACATTGTGTAGAATGTACATATGGTGCAACTCATACAAAAAGTACTTTAAAGTGATCAGTCCTGCCATTTTTCCCGTAAGACACGGGTTTGACAATTCTGTTTAAAATTATGCTTACTTATTTCCTGCATATTATGTAATAATATTCATTCTGAATGTGGACTCATATACATAAATATTTTTTTGTCATTATAAGTTATTTGTAGTAAAACTCTTTTGTGTGATTAGTAAAACATATTTTACACACTTTTCAACTGTCATAAATGCTAAAATCAGCATGGTGTAACTGCCGCGGTATCATGCAGTTCCTTTCATACTGTACAGAGTGTGTGCATGAACATAGTCAATGGATGTTCGCCCACTACAGAGGTCATGCAATTCACGTCAGTATCAATTAATTGAGAGCCAGATGGAGAATACACGTAAAGCTCCACATTCGTCTTGTTTGTTTACCATTGAATGTGTTTATGGCCTAGCTGGTTTTTCATTTAGGGACAGAACAAAACTGTTTCTATTATAAGATACCGTCGTAATTCTGTGGAACACTGACTGTTGGTTGCAAACAAGTTTCAAATATATTATCGTAGCACGGGCACAACGCAGCGAGTACAACCTATATTAATGGATGTTGTTATTACACACATGATAAAATTAACGCTGTGGCTACTATACAGATACTTCAGAAAACAACTGCTTTAAAATATTTAACACTTTTTAACAAAGATTTTAGATTTATCGTTTTTATCATTCAAATTAGAGGAACACTGTACCATACCACTTGAAACACAGGATGAGTTAGGTTCAGGTTATGTTCCAAATACTCGTACTCGCTCTCGCACTCACACTCGCTCCCAGAATTTCCACAAATCATTTTGGAATACACTCGCACTCGTACTCAAACTTCCATGGTAATTGCTGGTATAGGTTGTTCGGAATAAAGTGAGCACTTAAGATTTAACCTTTGAAAAAAATTACTAGCCGGTACTGTATATAATTCAACATTAACAATAGTTGCCTTACTGCTTGTATAGTTGGCAGCGAATTGCAGTAAGTAGTTACGTGTATTTTCCTATTTAAATACAACAATACTGAAATAAAATAAACTAAATTTGACATAGCTATGTTTTATATAATTAATAAACTTTTTTGGCAAACTATACAGGATGTTACAAAAGGTACAGCCAAACATTAGGAAACATTCCACACACACAAAGAAAGAAAATATGTGATATGGACATAAGTCCAGAAACGGTTAATTACCATGGTAGTGCTCAATTCCTTACATCTCATTAAATGTCATTGCAATGCAGTCACTATTACTTTCCGTCACGTCGCCCACCTGGCGGTGATCCTAGGAAGTAACGTACATTCTAACGAAACATTCCATTGGGTAATCGAGCTCTATGATGGTAATTAAGTGTTTCCGGACATATGTCCATTATCACTGTGCCGTTTGTTGGCACATGCTCATTTGTGTGTTTATTTTGCTTTGTCTAGTTTGTCTATTCGTAGTGGTAACTAGATATATTTTTTTATTTTGGCAAAGTTACTCCACCCCAGCACTATTTTTTCTTTAATCTTCGGTGAAATTGTAATAATAGTAAACTGCTTATTATTTTATAAAGGAAATTTCAGGTAGTAATTATTTATGTGCAGTTAATGCAGTGTGATATAATTATGGAACAGTTCTTGTGTAATACTTCTGACCAACTCTACATGATCTGATCATATTCGTTTTCAAATGAATCAAACAAATTTTTTTATTGGTAAAATTTGAATTAAAATATCATGTTTTCATTATTAAAACACTTGTGTGTTTTAAAATATTATGTTAGGAAGTATTGTTCGATACTGTCAAAATACTATTTTTCTGGTAACATCAAGTAGCTACGACTCTATGACGGCCTATAACCTCTAGGCATTCCTTTGCCTCGACCTTGTGTTTATTACACATCATGGCATGAACATCAACCAAAGGCTTAGTGCTATTTATCGTTTTGTAATGTCGTAATCCGATGTGACATGCACTGGCACGTAGCACTTAACTTGGCCTCTTATCATACAGTAATTTCAATTTTTTTTGTCGTAAAATGTTTTTTTTCTCTGTTTATAACAAATTAAGTAGGCCAACTTAACCAGGTATAAGGATGTATACGGCGGGATCCAACCTATTAATTGGGGATGCGAGTAGAGAACTTTACATTAAAACATTTTTTTTTTTTATTTTAACTTTAGCTGTTACAGCAAGAGAAAAGTATAGAATTTTACGTGTCAATTTTATTGGATGTATGTCGTGTTTGGACTCATTTTAAAGCTAATTTAATTTCAAGCAACTTTTCCAAGTAAACTTTTCTGATATTTTGCCTTGTTTTAATTTTTTTTTAATTTCAAGTAGCTTATTAGCTTGCTTCTCCTGGAATAGGATTTATGTGGCAGGCTAGTCGTAGTTCTCTTGCTTGAAAGCACGTACAGAGAAGTGCTGGCTTTTAAAATTTCAAATAAGCTCGGAGCTAGCCAGTGCTTAGATAGATTTATCTGGCAGGCAGGTCAGAGTTCACTCGCTTGGAGGCACGAACAGGGACGTGCTGGAATGCGGGGACTCTGCAGGGCATTTCTCGATCAACGTGGGTGGTAGTGTCGTGTGCAACAACACTAAAAAGGCGGTGATCCGCGACAGATTGAGGACGCTGCACATCCCCAATTAATAAACTAATGAATATTTAGCTGGTATAATGGAATTTAACGCTTTGTAAATTTATCAGTATCTATGTTGCGTACAATTTTTAGGTTATAAGTATCAATTAACCAGCTTTTTAGGCGAGTTGGATCCTGATGTATCCCTCCGCCGCTCGGCCGAGTAAGTCCGGGTGTTCGCCCAGGAAAGTTAGTCGTCGTACATCGGAGCTCGTGACCGGTCGCCGGGAGATGGCCGGCTGAATGTTTTGATTAGTTGGGGCGTCATGGCGGCAGGAAGAGGACGTGTAAAACGTGGTAGAGGGGCTGTGAAGCCTAGAGGACGGATTCGTTAGGAGAAATCAGTCTTTATTTAATTCTCTTTTTGGCATACTGCCTTTTTATTTCTAGTAATGTAACCAGCAGTAGGTATTGATAACCGCGTAGTCGGAAAAAGGGTAGATAAAGTGCCGGACCAAGTACTACTACGGAGGAAAACAGCAAGTCGTAATCCGTAGATATAAAAGTCACCTCAACTATTTCTGGGCGAGCACTCGCAATGTTAATTGCCTGTGTCTGTTAAATTGCGTCAAAAGAAAGGTTAAATAAAAGAAAGAAAATGCCAATATTATGATTTTTATTTATTTATTCATCTGTGGTTGATTAACCTCACTGCTATCCTGGCATTAATATAATAGGCACCGCCTCTACATCAGCTCGCTGTGTTTTTGCTTTGTTTTTGCCGGCTAACTACTTGTAATAGCAACGGAGGAGGGTTACGTCCAACATCTATATAAACAAATAACATACGTAGAAGAAGCAGCCCCATTACATTCTGGCGCCCGAACAGGGACATCTAGACATCAACAACACGGCGACGTAAAGCAGTCCCACTACATTCTGCCGCCCCGAACAGGAACGACATAACCTCCCACACATCTAAATAACAACGAGATGGCAAGGGAGAAACCACATTACATTCTGGCCGGCCGAACAGGGACATCTGGATAATAACAACACTGCAACGTAGACGTAGGAGCGGCCCCATCACATTCTGGCATCCCCGAACAGGGACATTGTAACTAACATCTATATAAATAACACCACGACGTAGAGCAGGCCCCATCACATTCTGGCGTCCCCGAACAGGGACATCATAACCTCCAAAATCGACTTCTAACCAGCAACGACACGAACAGAGCGACGTAGTAGACCCATTACATTCTGGCGCCGAGGAACAGGGACCTGAGGGAACCAAAGTACCTCAGGGGCCCTAGGACCCGCTACAACAACCAGCCCTTCCAGTGCCAGGACAGCGGCAGCTCGAGAGCAGCTGCAGTATTAGTCGCCGCCGGCGGTACAGGAAACACGTCACGTCATGTCAAGAAAGAAAAACAATAACACCAAGTAGAAGAGCTGCAAGGTAAAGAAGGAAACAGAAACAACAGGTTAGTGTTTACAAGTGCGGGCAGGTAGCCGCTGTGAGCCGTTCTAAATTGTTAGCAAGTACTGTTTTTTTTTGTGTGCCCTAAGTTACCGAGAAGACAACAAGCGGTATGTAAACATAGTATTTATTTAATGAATACAGGTAAATTACATTAATACACTTTGTCTCACTTAGGAACCAAGGCGTAAATATAATCTAAAAGTATGGCATCTACAGGAAAAAAATTATTAGAATTAGTAAAAGAAATGTTAGAGGCACAGACTAGGGCAATAATAGAAACACAGACTAGGACAATAGTAGGAGTAACAAAAGAACTGATACGTGAAATTAGAGAACTGAGGAGGGAGGCTAAGGAGCGTAAAGAAGAGCTGAAAAAGGAAATTAAGAGTTGTGCAGAAGTGTTTAATAGACCAGAACTGGTTGTAGATGTAGGCCTAAAGGAACAAACAGTGACACAGGTGCAGGATGGTAAAGGTGAGGTTAGGCCTATTAATGACATTAATTTTATGTACCACGAGAGGGCAGGTAAAGGAATTAAGGGAACTGAAGCGGTGACTGATGTGAAACTATTAAGGAAAGGCAAATTTATTAGTAACTGGGGGGTGAGACTACAGAAATGGGAAATGGACAGAGCATTCTGGGGGACAGAGAAAGGTTGTGATGGCATTATTGAGGTGAGAGAGGTAGAACAGTGGGGGGGTGCAGGAATGGCACCTGAGTGATGTGTTCACAGGCCAGGAGGAGCTGGGGAGTAAAGCCTGTGCAGTGAAGCGAGAGGTGCAGAGATGTGTTTGGGTGCAGAGAAGAGTCGAGAGATGGGGGGTGCAGGAGTGGACACGAGGAAAGGTGAAGATAAAGGTTAGGGTTGACAGTGTGTACTCTGTGTTGTGCTCAGAGGAGCAAGAGGAATGATGTGGTGCGAGGGACCTTTTGACAGGGTACAAAAACATGTGTGTAGCATATAATTTGAATGAAAACATTTACAGTTTGGGTAAAATTCTTATGTGGGTATGGCACCACTAGGTTGTTGACAACATGATATAATTAAGTACCTTCAGTACGTTAAGAATATTGATGTTTGTGAAGCTTGAGTAAGCTTGTTTATATAGTTTTTCACCTTGTGGGCAAGGTCGAAGTAACTGAAATGTTAAATTTTTAAATAAAACGTTGGTAATGTATAGGTACATAATTAGAAATTTCTTGACATTGGTCAACCCTGAGGTTTATTATGGATTCATGCAGAGGCTTGAGATATAGTTTATGTTAATGTAAACGAATATTGAATTTGGGGTAATATGAACAAGTAGAGGTTAATTATGCAGACATTAATAAAGCAGTGGAGAAAATAACAATTATTATTTGCGAAATTAAGTTTGAAAATGATTAACTTACCTGTACTTGAGGTGTAGCAGCAGTGTAAACAAATGTTGTGGTTCAGTCTCAGAGTTAAAATTTGGTGAATATAAGGCAGTATAGATAATTATTGTAACGGGAAGAGGTCAAGGAGGTTAATGTTTTGATTTTGAGGTTAGAAACTGGTTAATATAATTGTGGTTTTGATTAAATTAATGAAATGTAGAGGGGAGTGCTGCAAAGGAGTAGTGGAAGGAGGAATAGGTTGTAGTTGGAGAAGGTGTGTGAATGGACGTATGAATCATGTGTTGAGTAAGAAGCGTCGACGTTGTGAGGTTATGTTATGGTGATTTGGGAGCCTTCGTCGTGGAGCAAATAAGGTTGGCCCTGTGTTGAAGTTGTTGATGGTGTTGAAGTTGGCCTCGTCGTGGTGCAAATAGGCATATATTTGTTGTTTTATTGTGGTTGTGGCCTCGTCGTGGTGCAAATAGGCAG
>PNEQ01003398.1:4209-39644 GCA_003012365.1 Medauroidea extradentata
TATTTCCCTCTATTAGTTCCCGTGTTTTTTTTTTTTTTTTTTTACTTACAAAAATGTTGTTGATTTTAAACCACATAATACATTTATGAAATGCTTTTGTCCAGATTTGACATACTTTACTACACCTTATCTGAAAAATACAGGAATGATAGTTATTATTTACTCCAGAGATCTTCAATTGTTAGAAATTATTTATGCAGTTGCAGAAAAATAAATTGTGTTTCAAGATATATTTAACACATGAAACTGGCCCTAGGCTTGATTACAGTCAAAAATATAATTCTAATTTAGTATTAAGTGCATGATAATTACAAATATTTCTCTGAAACAAGTCAGAAAGAATTTTGTTTATCAAATCTGATTTTATGTTAGGAATCCAGTTACAGCTTTATTTTTTCCCACCTGTAATGGATTGCTAAGAAAAGATTTTTACAGTGAAGCACCTTGTATCCTAAATTGTTGGGATCAGAACCATTTCAAATTATAGAGATTTTTGAATATTACGTGTTTATTACAGAACTACCATAGACATTGGAACATGTTAAGAGTATTTGTGTTTGAACATTTTTTTATGTTTGAAGTGTTGTTGCAAGTTACTGTGCTAATTAAACAATAACATCCAATCACTAACCACAATGCAGAGCAGAAGTGCACGTATGGCATTGAAACAAAGTGGGGCAAAATTCTTTTAGCGAAAAACAAGGGTCCCTATTAATAACTTAAAATTAGTGCATAGTTTATTGATGCATAACACTGTCCAAATAGTGGCCAACTGCCTTTGATAAAATATTTGTAGGCTGTGTTTTTGTTAATGACTTGTATCAGTAATTACTGGTGATGTTAATACAAAAGCTTGATATCTAGCCTGATAACGTGTACTTAGCTAAGTCTATTGTTAACTTACTTGCGTTTGCTTTAATGTTCCCAGTTGCTTGGAAATCTGCACCAAACATTTTGGTTCTCAACGTGAAGTTTGCGTCCACTGTGATGTAAGGGATGTGCAGCTCCAAAACAAATTCTTTATTCTGTTCATTGACTCTGCATGAAAACAAGCACATGTCAAGGAAAACATGCAGGTTCATTTGGTCACAGTGAATTTTATGCAATCTTGACTTTTCACTTGCCTCTAGTATTACAGTACGGTATGTACATTTACCAGAAAAGAAAGTAAGGTATGTGGTAAAAGTCTGTCTCCCTTCTAAGTGTTGATGAATTGGTTTTCCTTGCCATTTTTTGTTTCACCACAAAAAATTCCAAAAGTACCAATATGGAAACACAGCCATTGATCTTACCTTTCAGTAGATGTGTAAGAGCTGAGAACTCATAATTATGTCCTATTTTATAAAATTTAAGAAAATTAATCATTTTTGTTACAGTTTATAAAAATTAGCAATATGTATGTTGCAGAGTGAAGCTTCTGGGAAGTGAACACTGCAGTAAAGTATATTCACTTGAGCCATCATATATCCTCAAAAATAAACCATCATATAGACAATTCTTATCAAACTTGCTTGATTAAGATACAAGTGTCCAAAATTAAAGGTAATATAATAATTACAATGTGCCATTTTCGTGCAATGTTACAAAACTTCCTGTTAAAAGTACATCCAGTTAACTAAAACACTTTGCCGTTCTCTGTGGTTTATGGTAACTAATTTAAATATGTGGAACATAAGTTAAGGTGGCTGCCAGCCCAGGGTGCCAGACAGTGTGCAGAGCTTAGGCAGTTACAAGATTATTAGAAAACTACTCAACGTGCAAAAATGATCTCTGCTTAGGAATGGCATTCAAAGTTCGTTACACATGTATATACCCATTTCAGGTTCACTGCTAATCAATAAAGCATATTTTCTAGCAGAAGAAAATGGTGAATATGGTTTTTTTTTTCAGTTTTATTTAACATAAAAATCTTGATGCGGAATCTTTTAAAGGGTGTAAGCATGTTTAATACACCTGTATCTTTAATAGTTTTTCTTAGAATGATATGGTCACCACTGAACGTCTCACAAAGTGAGTTGGCGAGGAGACTGCACACCAGTTCTGTGACTTGTGCTGAGAGGCTAGGGAGAGGCGTGATGCACGTACTGTCTTGTCCTTACTGCATTTGCACTTCTAAGCCTTGAATGTGCAGAATACATCCACCCAGATGCCACCTTAACAGTACGAAGTGCAGCTGGAAACAGCGAAGCACTGACAAAGTGTTCAGAGTTGGTTTTCACAAACAGTCATGCAAATTTAATTTGTTCAAACTTTTTAAGTTAAATTTTTTATGTACCAGATACATTAAAAAGACTTGAAATTTTTAATTTTGGTCTGGAAGAGTAGGAGAAATTCAATTCTGACATTCTGTAGCAACTCTGTTGTTCAGTTAGTACGTACAATATGTAGTAGTGATCCTGATGTTACATCAGACTGTGAGAGCTAAGTGTGAATACATTTAACTGTGTGTGATGTTTGGTTTATAGAGTGAGACTGTCAACTTTTAATAGCTACCTACTAAGTGTTGTTCACTGCCGTATGGTCAAGTCAGAAGCAACAGTTTGAACTGTAGGGCTACAGTGAAATTGTGGTTCAGTATTGGTATAAGTGAAGAAGTAACTGTTTGGTAACAACTTTCATAAGATAGTTTGTGTTACCTGGCCGCTACAATTTTTGTACTACTATCAGATAGCGCTCCTCTTTTTGTGGGGGCCCTGGTTGGTGCAGTGGCTAGAGCACTTGCCTCCCACCAATATGATTTGGGTTTGATTCCTGGCAGGGCCAGTCCCTTGATTTTTGCACGTAGGAATCTCCAGTTTCGTCCGTCCCTTCATTCGGCACTGCTACATATTCACCCCTCACCAGTGCTTTCCCTAGGTGTTAAGGATGCCACCTACCTGCCCGCTAGAGGCTCAGAAACGACGGAGACGTAAGGGCGAACTTGAAGCGAGCAACAAATGCCGCATCGCCTCAACTAGCCAAACGCTAAAGTAGTGTACAAGCTTCCCGCCGAACAGTTTTTACTTTCGGTCTTAAGGCGGTGACCATATAATTTAATTGGTGGAAAGTCTGTAGCAAAGTTCAGTGCAGGTTGCAACCTGAGATTTACATACATCCAATTAGTATATATTGAAGTACGACAGTCTGAAAAAGCCGTTTTTAGCCATGTTAGGAAGCTTATAAACAATATTTTTAATGAGCGTAGTGTCTTAAAAATGAGGTTCCGACCTTGTCTGAAGTGTATTTTCTTTTCGTATGTTGGCACAATGGGCACACATGGAATTGTTTCATTCAAAAAACCTGTTTACGAACACACTGGGACACATTTGAAGCGTTGGGTAGGCGGCCACCTTAATTAAGTACTGACCGGAAACTCTTTACTTAGTTTCACTTCTATTTTTGTTGTAAAAATTGTGTGTTGAGTTACACATTGCTTTAGTACCATAGTTATTTTTTCAAAACTACAAACAATTTAGACACATAAGTGATATTGTGTTGTATGTGGTGTGGTAATGTACTGTTGTTTGTAGATGTATAGTTTTACAGTATCTGCTCAAAATTTTTAGTACTTAATATCACGTTCGAGATTGTGCAGTGCTGATGTAGTGTACAGCTCAATGGCATACCTGTTGCATTGAATTAGCATATAAAGTTTCAAACTCATCACAGATATTTGTGTACTAAACTTGTAACAAAATATGTAATATTTTATATGTGCTGGGTGTATAAACGATACTTGCTACCAACTTCGACACTCATACATTCCACAACATATAAAATTGCTTAATGTGATTACATACGTTGATTAATTTGAGTATCCCGTTCCAGCATTTCGGCTACCTAGTTGTAGCATATGTAGAATCTCACTCAAATAATAACAGTGCAGGAGCCTTTTTATTTCACCTACAATAGTTTTTACGAAGTTCTCTTTGAAAAAGCAATTTCCCTCTTTGAAAATTATGTTGACAGATAAACTATGGTAGCTGAGTTGGTACAATTAAATGGAAGACCATACAATCAATGTAAGCTTCTCACCTGACATCTTTGACCTGATAGTTGGTCAAGTTGTGCACTTTGATGTTCCTACAGGTGAGCTTGTAACGGCCTTCATCGATGCTCATTGGCAATTCTGCCACCATTAGCGGCTCCAGAGGTGGCATGCCGATCAGTGCATTTCCTGCACAAATATGCAGTGGCAACTATAATCTTTGAAGATTACTGTTATGTTTTCATTTGCACCCCCAGACAGAGCCAAATACCGTATTTGTGTCCAACAAGGCTGCTCTTGGGATTTTTCAAAAAGTATTACTGTGGCCTTGCACCGGCCTGGTTTATGTTTGGTGTGCTGGGAATGTGGGGCTCACACGCACACATGTGCATGTATGTAGCAGCTTGCTGGAGATGTTAGAATGCTGTGCAACACAGTGTGTCACAACCCAGACAGACATCCCTTGTGTTCCTACCTTGCCCTGACCTGAGTGAGGGTACATAAGCAGATGCAGGACCACATCAGAGCAGCCATTCCTTTTGGTGCACAAATTGACTGCTACCATTAGTGCTTGGGAATGTGACATAAGAAGTTACACATTCTGCCAGTTATTATACACAATGTATCGGGTGTTGAGATTAAAAGCAAAGGGAGTTGTCACAGCATATGACCTGTCCTGGGTTAGGCAGAAAAAAAATATGTGTGGAATTGACCAACTTATTCTTCCTGTCATGCACCTCCTTCCTGTTCTCCACTAAACCTCCTTGCCATCCTCTGGAAAAGGGATGGAAGCACTGGTGCATGAACCCAGAGTGTTCTTGACGTAGCAATTGGGTCAAGGTTGGTATGAAGAAGTTTCCTGGGCACAATGCAGTTTGCCACTAGAAACTATACCTGCGAGCCTTGGCCTGGTGGTGACGGGGAAGGACGAAGGAGGTGAGTATATATCCCACAAGGAACGAAGGAACTGTAAAGGCTGTCGCAGCAGACCATTCACCACATCGCTTAGTGCATGCTTCTTCTCCACCCTCATGGTCTGCAGTGACTGGGATGTTGTCATGTGGCCTGATGGCTGTGGCACCATCTACGAATGGTAGTCAGATTGGGCCTGGCAGGGACAATGTAGAGGCTATGGTGAAACGCCACGACTTCAATTGACCTTCCCTCATCCTTTTTCTAATCAGATAGATTTTTAATGTAATATTTTGTGTAAATAGACACAACACACTAGGATTGCTGATGCATATCCTGGCAAAGCTATTTTTAATTAAAAATTATTCCATTAAATTTTTTTGATAGTTAACGGTAATGTTTTTTCCTGAAAATTTGGCACCAATTGATAGTGAAAGATGTATATAAAATACCAAAATAGGGTTGCCTAAATTTTTCTTGGCCATAATACTAGGTTGCCAGGTGTAAACCGGTAAACTTGTATTATTTACCCTCATTGTTTTTCCTAATGTAGGTAATTTAATTGTTAACATGGTGGTATAGAACCATTTTCAAAAGTTGACAGATATTAATGTTGTCACTATTTAAAGTTTGAATTATTGAATAAGAGAGTAGTGTGTGACAGAGAGCACTGCACACGCTAATATATACCATCTCGCATGCAACTGCCATTCAGCGTCTTTCTGTATCGGGGAGCAGCAATAGGGAAGCCCGTCAACTACTAATAAAATGTTAAATCAGGACACATGCCACCAGGACCACAAGTTTACACAATGCAAGAGGTGACAGTGAAGGGAGGGGTTAAGTTATAGGCCTGTGGACTGAAGGTCAGACATGGTGGTTTACTAATGCACTGAGGTCATCTGGTACTGTTTTTATTTTTTTGTTTTAACTGTATGATTTGACTGCAGTTTCAGACTGATTTCTTTCTTTTGCAGTTTAAATACTTGAAGAGCATACAACTGCAACTAAAGATGAATAAATAATTTTGACTTTTTGCTGAAAAAAATATTGTCTGAGTGTACAAGATACTGTTGACTTTTTCTGCCAAGTGTGCAGTGATGCCATATATCTAAAATACTTACTATTTGCTTATACTTTTCTGTATAATACATATTCGTACAAATTCTTACAATAAAGTTTTTTCTTCTCAGTTACACTTGCTAATTCAGTATATAAAATGACTCTGTTCTTTATTTAGTGATATTTCTGTACATATAACTTATTATATATATATATATATATCTTACATTCTACATATATTTTGCTGGTACAGTACTGAAACCACGAAATTCTTACCTTTTGTATCATGTATATTGCAGGTGATCATGTTGACTAAATTAAGGGATTATGTCGTGTACAGATTACCAGCTTGATGCACAAACTCTCCTCAATAGTGAACCATTAACATGACAGAGGATCATGTCAAAAAATTAATGTTTTTTTTATATAACAGTGCCAATTTTTATGATTGTTAAATACTTATCTATGCCCATCAATGGAACTATCAAATTTTCAATTGTTTTGTACTGTAATGGTTGATAAAGATATAAGTGATTAAATTTAAAAAATATTATATCCGTCCCGATTAGCATTTTAAAGTTTTAATTAAGGAATCATGTATAATTTTATTATTATTTTTGAAATAGCCTCGAGCTTGTACAGTAATTAATCTTGTTATAATACAGAAGTGATGCCTGGGGCAGATTAAGTGTGCAGTTCCAGATTTGCACCTACATTGAGCCTGGGTGTGTTGTAGTGGAATTACGCACATGCTGACTTGCTCATATAGGATGGAGTGAGAGGACAAAATTGTCACTCTGAAATTAGCACACCCCTTGCATATGATGCAGTTCTAGTACATAATATGTATATTATACTTAATTCCTACTGCAACTAGAGTTTGTAAGTGAATACCAGTTCTAGTCGTCAGTGCAATAAGTAGGTTGTGATGTTTTAACAGGGCTTCCTGATGAAGAAGTATACTTGGGTGATATACAGCTATCAACAGGAATGTTGCGAGACCTCAGAGCAAGAAGAATGTATGCACACTGGCAGACTGAAACTTACCTCTCACTAGATGAGGTTTTGCATGCTCTATGATGACCTTAAGATGCTTGCTCATGTTCATATCGTTCAAGCGTTGTGCATTGCTAGCTGAAACAATAATTATTCCAGGACATTCAGTGAGACAACTGGTGATCAGCCATCTTCCAGGCTCAAATTTCCTTCCGGTTGATTTACTGCAGTTTTATATTTACGACTGCTGGACAGGATATTAAGTGAAGCAAATGCCAATACACTTATAAACATAACTTTGAAGATTGGGGCAAGTTACAGCTGGCATAATCTTCCTCCTCATATTTCATCTGGAGTAAAAATTGTATACGTACCAGCTTTTCTGACTTAAAATTAACCTCAGTTGAAAAAATATCCATGTCAAATGAGGACAGTGACTGACTGCTTAAGTACTGTTTCATATGTAAGACATAAGACAGAAAGTGTGACAGTAGGAACATAAGACAAATACACTTTATTCTTACAGCATTGTTTACTAGAATATATTCAATGTTTGATTATACATGGTTAATAAGTTGTGACCATTGTACAAAACAAAGTTGTCCTCAACTTCAGCAATATGTTATTTTCATACATATTGAATGTGGAAAAATGAAATGTATTAGCATCATACCTCCTCTGGCTGTAAGCCCAATTACTGACATGCTGGCTCACAAGCTGTAGGGCCGCAACTAAGGGGGGGCAAGCGGGGCATACGCCCCGGGCGCCAAGCTTTGGGGGTCGCCGAAATCGCTTGCACTTATACCCTCGAAAAATTTTGGAAAGAACATAAACATAACAGAATTTTAATCTACAAAGGGAAACAACGTGAAGCTTATTATTATAAAAC
Organism: Medauroidea extradentata; assembly: GCA_003012365.1. Taxonomy (NCBI): domain Eukaryota; kingdom Metazoa; phylum Arthropoda; class Insecta; order Phasmatodea; family Phasmatidae; genus Medauroidea; species Medauroidea extradentata. The sequence goes on from PNEQ01003398.1 coordinate 12,036, forward strand.
AACTAGGACATTGAGGTTTTCAGTTTCAAATGTGTCCTTTATACATGAAGAACGTAAGCTGAGTGTTAGAGAAGGGCGAGAGGGGTGTATAGGAGGCGCACGTCGCGCACTGATTTGCGCATGGCATCGTGACTCATCGAGGACGTGAGTCATAACAGAGCTGTTCCTGAGTTGACATTGTTTGGCGTGGCGTATCGTGTTTTCAGTTTGTATATCTGTGATAGTGGCTACCCTTGGTTGTGTTGTTCGCGAGGGATTTTTGTTGCTTTGAAATTTACCACTTAAAAAAAAAAAAAGAAAACAACTTCGGGAGCAGAATACAGAAAGAAGGCAAGGAACGAGATAAAGCAGCTCATCTGTCATCATCTGTCATGTCTTCATGGTTGACAGACACCGAATGCAACAAAGGTATGTTAAATAAATTCACGTAATGTCTTATAATATTTCAATGTAATGTTTGCTGACAATTATGGAATAAACTTGCGAAATCACCAGACTCCTTTGGGCAGTCACATTTGGTTTTTTGTTTGGGCAATGCAACTTTTCTATTATAGAGCACTAAAAAAGCCCTTCTGAACTAAATTCAAAGAACTTGTTTGTCGTACTAGTGGTAACGAACGAAAGTACGAAATGTCAAGTTCACTCGATGTCTTGAGTTCCTAACTGCAGCATTGTTACCAGGATCCCTTGCACTGCAGACGGCTGCACAACCAACTACACACGGAGACTTTTCTGAAATCATTAAGGGGCCCGCCTCGTTGCCATAAAATCACTCTGCAGCGTGTTTGAAGAATACGTTTTACACTGAAACTTACACACTTGTGTTTACGCTGTTTGTCTACGAAAAGAGCACACGCTTCAGACGACTACCTGTAAGTACTTTCAAGACAAAACACGTATTAGAAATCCCCTTTTAGGGCACATCAAAATGGATTAAAACGGGGTTTTCAGGCTGCTATAGCAGATAATATACTAATCGGATACATGTGAAAACATTTAACGGCATTGCATTGGACTTTAGTAAAGTGATTTCGCAAATAAAACAATAGGGTCACCACTTCAAGTCCCATAGGAAAATAGTTATTTCGCGAAGCCTGCACGCCTTACCCGTAGAAGTGCCGCACCGTTATTGGCCCATATGACGTCGCCCTTAGTACCATACCTCACTCACACAAGCACATGTGTCATGAGGCGGGCCCCTTAATAATTTATGAACTTCATTTTGATCACAGCACGCTTTAAACTTATCTGCCTCGCGACTATCTCTGTTTCGGTGTAGTCTACTGTATCTTCGTGAATTGTAGCCGCGGGATTTTGTTACATTCGATTATTGATGGAATAGTGAACGCCATAAGGACTCGGTTCTAGGCCCTACAAGCAATTAATGACAAGTTCTGCTTTTTATATGGGAGTAACATTCACAAGATGGACGTGAAGGCTTTGAAAACTGCAGTCCAAAAACTGGCTGAAACATACAAAGACGACATCAATGAAGAAGAAATAGCTCAAGAAGTAGAAAGTTTTAAACACCACGCCTTAGCAGTTGATGACAATATGAAAACAGCTCCTGCACTAACTCTCTTGAAGCGCATTTACAAACACAGATTTGAAGAAGGATATCCAAACCTGACCACAGCCCTTAAGATATTTTTAACTCTTCCTGTAACTGTTTCTTCAGATGAAAGAAGCTTTAGCGAATTGAAGATAGTGAAGAATTATTTAAGAAATAGTATGGGGCAAGATAGACTGTCAAATCTGAGCATTATTTCCATAGAATACAAGAGAGCATCGTCTATTTGCTATGACATCATCAAAATATTTGCTGCTAAAAGGTTTCGCAAGATCAATTTAAATATTTAAATAACTTTTATAACGACGATAAACACAGCGCAATAAATAAGTCTAGTGATAAGAAATCACCAACATCACAATTGTTCATTAACAAGTTTTAACTTATGAGACTTTATTTCTGTGTTTTCGAATATAAATTAATTTGAACTGTGATTATTTTTATAGACTATATGGACAGGGCAGGTTTATGCACGGAAGTTACAAACCGTTATGTGCGATTTGATGATTAAATAATGTGATGTGAAAAGCATTATAAAATATTTATTATAGTTTGTTTTAATATGTTTTTACGTTAAAATTAGATGGATTATGTCTATTAATTGTAATGACCAGCTTCAAAACTTTGTAATGTCTAAATAATTTTGTGTAATTTTTGTTTAACATGTTTTTAAATGAGTAGGTAGTAAGTAATCAATGACCTAGCAAAAACCATGTTTAAATGGATTTGTGGTAGAAGTAATTAGAATTTTCCCCAACCGTAAATTGATTATTGTGCAGACATTTTCCGAACAGTAACATGTGATTAAAATTTTTGTCTTTGTACATATTTTGATGTGGATAGAGAAGTAATTCTGGTCTGGCCTTGCTGAGCTATGGTTAATGATAAACAAGTCTTAAAATTTCATCCCTGAGAGTTATCATTTAATTGTTTAGATGATATCTTGAGAACTTTTTTATTTAAATGGCAAATGCTTATCACAATATATTCTGACAAATTCCTTGCCTAAAGCCGTTTACAGTGGTACTTACTATTATATGTTAATTTTACCTCTGAGCTCATCGTGTGAAGCTTCTTCATAAGTTACTGAACAATAACTCAAATAACACTGATTTAGAATTGCCTAGACTCCAGGCTTGGTAGAGGTATTGTGCATTTCACTGAAATAAATATTATCTTAAAAATATTGATGCTTTACCAATGGTTTAATTACTACTTTGGCATGAAGATACTTATTTAACACCATTTTACACTTTGAAAAACTAATTTTCCTAGGGGAGGACAAATATAGACATCTTCTCCCCGGGCCAACCCGGGTTTATGGGTGGTATGTGTATGTGTAAGGGGGAAGGGGGCGCCAGAATTTGTATCTGCCCCGGGTGACACAGACTCTAGTTGTGGCCCTGACAAGCTGCATGGGATTATGTCCTCCTTCCCATTCCCCAGTGAAGTGCGCTCAGTGCAGTCACAGTCTATTAACTACCATTGTTAGAGGTGATGGTTTATCACGGTAAAACTTGACTGTTTGCTGGATTTTAACTTACAAAGAGATTACTGGCTTCCACTTGTACTAGGAGCTGTTGCCCTATTTGAATGAGCTAGTAAAAATCCCGAAATTGTAATATTTGATGCCTGTTATTGATCGGTAGACATCTGTGTTGTCGAATACGTGCATCTGCCAATCATACATCTAGCAAGAAAGTACAGTACAGCGTTTTCAAGGGTATGTTGATACAAAACATTTTCGCGATGTACCATCATCTCTAACCATTGTATATTTTGGCCATGCCGACTTCAGCCTCATATTTTACGCTATTAACTTTTATTCTGAGGGCTATGTTCTTTCCACAGGTAATGTGTACATGATGTAAACAACCTTGCAGGGCAGCAACCCTTAGGTTAGGGATTCTGTTCAATCCTTTGTTTCACCACCCTAATTATGGATGCTAAATAAAAGTTAGCAGCATCATGTCAGAGCTTTTGCATGTCTGCGTAACATCATATGCAGTGTGGCTTTGTATTAGTGCCGTTCATGTAATGATTTCAAGCAGAAGTCGCGAGGCGACACCAGTTCTTGTAGTGGCAGTTGCTGATGACCGCAAGGATCGTCATACGCTCACTCCAGTCGACGCACTTTTTGCAAGAATACGGACGTATGCCTGCAGAAGGGGTGACTTGAAATTTGCTTAACTGATCCTGAACTGATCCTGATTCTATGTTAACTAGTGCCTGACTCAAAAATTTAACTTCCAGCTCAGCCATTTCCAGCTTAATTAATGCCTGTTCAGGGTTCGTCTCAACTTTGCTTCTTTAGATTGATAATGGTAATGTTTGCTTAATTCTATGGTCAGTATTTGTCATTCATTTAATTCGGTCACATTTCACGTTCTAAAGTGTCAGTCCGCAATGTTTGCACTAGAGGAACCAAGTAATTGTTATGATGTGTATGTATCTAGCTATGCTTATTTATCTACACATTGAACTGACACCAGTGTTTGTTCATTCAAAGTGCAAAGGAGTTCCTCTTAACCAACACAGAGAGGAAGAGTACTTATTCACTACTTTGAGGACCTAACACTGCCAGATATCTCGTGTTACCATTCTTAGTTGGGTAGTTGCTTAGGTTGCTTCCCATATTAGACTTCTGACTTAATGTAGCCAGGACCTCCTGTGTCAATACACTTTCTGGGTAGGTAGTTTTATTTCTGTATTATAGTTACTCTGTCGTTGTACCAGGTCCCTGACCTGGTAGGGTCAGCCCAATCTTGCCCAAGCACAGAGGTTTCTCCCCTCCCCCCTTGTGAGAGGGAGAGCATCTGCCACTTTTGGTGGGAGGCAGTGTGGTTCAGCGCGGTGACGGGGAAGGACGTCGTGGGATACTCGGGATTCGGGAAGTGAGAGTGAGCGCATGTGTGGTAGGAGCTGGCCTTCATATAGGTCCTAGGGAAAGGGTCGTGAGAAACAACCCTCGAATAGTGTCCGTAGGTGTTCCGTCCGAGTCCGCCACGCGCCTAAATCCTCGACATCATTAACATTACCTGCTCGACTCGCCGGAGGAAGGAGAGGCACGTCACCGAACCCCTACGCCCTGAGATTGACAAACACCTTCCTGGCCGGGCAGGGCACAGACCAGGTGGCGCCCAAGCAGTTTTACGCATCGGAACTACTTACTGTATGTGTTCGGTACCCTACAGTTCTTTGTGTTCCTATTCCGACACTCTCTGCCTCCTCCAGACTGCTACAACTCTATATGGGATTAGAAATTTCATACACATACATACTGTGTTCAGGGTTACTACAGATTTAGAAAAAATGGAAGAACCAAGGTAAATCAGCGAAATTTAAAATAGTCAGGGTAAACTGTAAAAGTTAGGGTAAAATTACTTTTGGTGCCTGGAAATTCCACCTACTTCCTGACAGCATGCCTTCAAAATATTGTGTGATTTTTGCTACACAAAAAGGTGGAATATAATTTTTTTTCGTCTGTTAACTATGGAAAAGTCAAAAATGTTATCCTGATATTTTGCTACTCAGCTGGGTACGATTTTAGAAAACATTTGACAGACCACTGTGTTGTTATACAGACTTATTGATTCTTGCTTGAGATCAGTCCCGCCCAGCCACCACGATGCTGTAAGGTGGGTATTCAGAATGAACCACTTACATTTGTGATGTAAGCCACCAGAAAGGACGAGAAAAAAACACCAAGTTACATTACATTTTTCATACAATTAAAATTTTGATATATGATATAGTATGTCACAATGTAACTTATAAGAAAGAATTTGTAAGTGTAATTAAATCTAACAAAGAATAATAATAATAAATATCAACCACGAAATGGCAAAATTTTTAATAATATTTCACATTGTTTGAAATATTATATTGAATACATTATAAGTAATTCAAGAATTAATGGTTTTGGATTATGAGGGTGCATTGCAGATGGCATGTAGATGAAATTCTATACCCAGAAGTGCATCTGTGGCCTTAATTTTTGTTTCAACCACAATATAAGTCTCAGTAGTTGTCATGAAATTGCAAATAGTAAGTTCACCAGATATTTTTATCCAAATTTGTTTCTCTTCAAGCAAGCACCGTGTATCAGGTGGACTCATATTTTCTTGTGCCACCTCTGCGATACCATTAAATGTACTTGGGATCATCATAGAACATAACTCCAGTTTCCTTGAGATGGCTGGTCACACTTTGGTTAACATAATGTTGAACACAATTTGGGTGGGGGGGGGGGGGGCCCTTCAGCCCGGTAGCCGCCTCCCTTAAATCCGTCACTGCATAATACATGCACATTATTCAAGAATGCACGTTACATTTAGTTCTAATGCTATGGATGATGCTGCCACACTTACAGCAATAATAAAATAAGTATTTCTCTTAATGTGCAAAACAGAAAAAATATTGCTGTTTCATATTTAAATTGTATTCCAAGTACAGTGGTTGTCTATCGTAAAACAAAAGATTCACAGAGTACCAATAAATTCACATAACCGGAACTAGGAGGACATGGGTACGTTGTATCCCCCTGACTACTGTTAAGGGGGGGGGGGGAACTGAATTTTTTTGTATTTTTATGTTTATCTATTTGTCGTATTTGACATTTTACTTCATTACTTCATTTATTCATTAAATCTAAAAGAAATTAGACAGACTGGTGCGTCTTGTCTCGCATAACGTGTATGTTTGTTTCACCCACAACACCATTTAGTCGCTGCTCAACATACAATTGTTTCCATCTCATCGCATCAGCACTAATGATGTCAACTGTAAGCAACCACCCAAATTCCACTGCGACAATTATATCCCTTAAGGCACCCTCTTACTTCACACTTTTTGTCCTTGTTGAAGCTTGGGAGTGGGAAAGCGATAAGGGCAGCACAGTTACGTTAGTCAACAACAGTTATGCCTCTACACGTGGAGACCTCGATTAGAATGTGATGTTTTTGTAATTCAAGTTTTTTGTATGGCACTTTGATGACCCCATAATTTTACTGCTGAAGAGTGTGTAGCAAAGTCCAATGCTGGTCTATTTCAGGAAATAGGTTTTTAGCTGCGGCAGTCTGAAAACTGTTTTTGGTTCTTATGAGAGACTCCAAAATCACATTAATAATAAACATTGTCTTGAAACTACGATATACTCGTGTCGGAAGTATTTCTTCTTTCTGCGAATGAACATGTTAAACACTCATTTAGTAGCTTAGAACGAAAAGCCAGATTTCTAACACACTGCTGTGCAATTTTCTGACATATAAGCAAGCTCCTTTAAAGAGAATTGTTGTGAGAAATCATTACATGTTACAAAATTTTGGTATAATTTACCAACTTTAGAAAGCTCTCACGCCGAGATTTTTGGATAGTGAAATAATTTTTTAGTCAAAACGTAAGTATGTTTAAAATTTGTTTATTATAGAGGCCTAGATATTTTCATATTAAAAATATTTCAATTTTACAAGTGTTTTGAATTCAAATGTTTGCAGTTTCTAGAAAGTGAAACTGTTGTGCAGTTTTTCTCTCTATTTGTTTGTTGAAATAATAATGTGCATTTTATGCAGTTGAATAGACTATAATAAATTGAGCAGTTGTTTACATGATGTTTGTTCGTAAATTAATTCATGAAACTTGTTTCTGAAATATGGAAAACAATTTAAAGTATAAAAATATTCAAGTTTATGAATGCTATACCACCCCCCTTTTTTTTTCTAACTTCTTGATCCGCCATTGAAAATGGGAAAGGCCAGACTCAAATGGATTAACTTTGGCCAACATCCACAAATAAATGTTAGAAATGTTATAAATACATCATGTAAAATGCAGCAAAGACAAATTAATGTGTGTAGCCTTATTGGGGTGAGTAAAATGAACAGTCTCAGTCATACATCTGAATACTAAAATTTAACAAAAAATCTTTTAAAGTGATTTATTGTGGTGATCTCTGCCTTTAATGTTTTTTTTGTAATGTGTAGCCTATATAAAAATTTTCAATATTCCAACTGTTTGTGAAATATGGCTTTGTTACTCATAAAACTAAAGGACTGCCGTACTTACTTGTTTCAAAGGCATGTAGACCCAAAAGCTTTAAAGTTAATTTTTTTTATTAGCACAATTTACTTTTATATAAAAAATTGTTATGTACATAATTAATTTTTTTTTGCCTGGAAACCTTAAAGAGCAGTATTTTGCACCAGGTGCGTCATTTCAGGTTTTTCTTAGGGGGGATGGGAGGTTTTTTTTATGGCGAGAGTGACCTTGTTGCATCTTTTTTATTAACTAAGTATGTAGAAATTAGAAACTTTAATATTAAAATTTCGGTTTTATGTGCTTACGTTAGTATTATTTAAATAACAAAATACACTAAACTTTTTTTTACTTATTTCCTTCTAAATCCAGAGAGGGGGAGGGGGCATTTGCCCCCTATAAATGACGCCCCTGTTTTGCATCCCAAAAATCAAAATTTTCCTCAGGGAAGGACTTCCCCCCTCCCCCCGATGCGTACACACTTTTTATGGCACAGTCCTTCCCTTCCCTATTTCTCACAATGCTTGTCCCCCCCCCTCCTTCCCTGAATCAAAATCGTTCCGCGCGCCACTGCATAAGGAAAAACTATCTCAACAAACGATTTCAAGCGTGAATAAAACTCGTGCTATTAAATCTGAATTACGCATCTACCAGCAGTGCGGAGCGCTCGTTGAAATACTGTGCGGAATTTGGCCGAATACTTATCGATACAACGATAATCGATACTCGTATATCTTTACTTGTCGTTTCTGTCTGGGAGCGCTGACGTTGCGTACGTGCTTCTGTAATTTGCAGCTAGGAGCGTTGGTTGTTGGTGTTGCGAGCGTGCTTCTTGTGAAGAGTTATATATTTTTTGTACAGTAAATTATTGAAAACTGAGGGGGTAGGATTCAATTCCACCAACACAGTCTGAATTAACGTTTCGATGTAGCTAATAAGAGTCCAAACGTCAGTGACAATAAGCAGCAAATAAGTGAGAAGTAAATTATTTTCACAATATTGAGATAGCGCTAAACACCATTCGTTTCGTTGCGTATAGACAGCAAACTGAAACAAAATTAAAAGTAACAAAAATAAAATGAAAAATTCAATAACAAATTAGTGTAATGCAGTTATTTTTAAAGCGATTCATAGTAGTGGTGAGAAAAACAAAAATCTTGTGTTTTAGCAGTGTAGGGTAATGCAAAGAAAAACAAAATTATATAGACGTACAGAGAGTCAAATTATGTTACAAAAGTGTTTAAGATATATATCACAATCATAAATGAATGTTAAATTAATCATCAAACAGTTATATCTAATATATTAAGTATTTGTATGCATTGACATGTTGCGTCGGTGGTGTAATGGTCAGCATAGTTGCCTTTCAAGCAGTTGATCCGGGTTCGATTCCCGGCCGACGCACTCTTTTTCCTTATTTTTAAATTCACATTTTAAATACATTTGCTTTATGACAAGCTAGATTAGCAACAGTTGAGGGTTGGCGGTGCTGAAGCTAAGACATAGTAACAGGCCTAATGTTATTCAGCAGCAAAACCAACTTGCAATTTTGGATGGAATATAGAATCATTAAAGTTAAAAAAAAAAAATTGCAAATGGGAAGTAATTTACAGTATTTGCAACAATTCAAGTCACTTATTTATTAAAAACTGTTCAGCAAAACAACGGATTTCTAATACGACATTGGTACAGTGATATGAAATGTTTTAAATGCAAAACATGAGCACGGCTATCGATAAGGTCGGACCCCATACACAAGTATTGGGACTCCGTACCACGGTCGTAGAAGAACAGGTATGGACACTCGCATGAAAACTTGATACCCTTGTTGCATGGCTATAGTTCACCAAGTTACCGATAGTGTTGTGCGTCTTTGGCGCTGCAATCAGGGCGGCCGGGCTCAAACTTCCCCCACTTCCCTCCCACTTTTTTTCCAGTGGTTATATTATAAAGATAAACAATTTATCAAAACGCATTTTTTTATCAATTTATGAAATACTCACTTCGCTCACAATCCTAAAGCATGGCTCCAGCAATCTTTATTTACTTTATAATGTAAACACTGGAAAAAAGTGGGCGGAGTTTGAGCCCGACCGCCCTGATTGCAGTGCCAAAGACGCACAACACTCTCGGTAACTTGTTGAACTGCAGACAAACTACAAGGGGTCAAGCAAAATACATTGGTGGATAGGCGAGTGTCTAGACCTGTTCTTCTAAGGCCGTGCTCTGTACCATCCCAAATCTACCCCTCCGCATTTTTAATTTACATTTTAATTGTGCTCGACTCTTGTAAATGTCTAACATTATTAAATAACGTAATAATTTTTGTGCGTTTACCTAATGCCACGTCCGGTAGTTTTACTGTGATTTAAAATTTTTGAAGCAACGTACGTTTCATATCAAAGAACTCCTACATTGTTTTGTCACAAATATATCATAATTTGCACCTAATTTTTGGTAGCAGCAAATCTAAGGTATTTGCACCCTATGTATCACATATTTTGTAATGAAAACAAGCCAAAATCTATCAAAACAATATTTTGTGAACGAACGGGCATTATTTTGTAAAACGCCTACACATCGTATGACTGTTTTTTACTCTTGAATTTTTTCTAAGCATGCCTTACAACAAGTTTTGAGTTTTTTTGCACCAATGTAAAAAAAACTTAGCATAGTCTTAAAGATATCAATATAATAACAAATTTAATTAGAATGTACAACCGATGCCTGTCTTCTTTGGGTTCCGAGCCACTATGCATTTCCTCCTTCTCTAAGCCAATCCTTGTCGAAGGCCCCATGTACTGTGATATCGCCTCTTAGCCCAGAGTCGTAAATGCTATCAAAGTGTTCACACTGTAATTTTTTACTTAGGGACTTTACGAAGGGGCATCATCATTATACTGAACGCGCTACTGTAGCGAAGTCCAGAGTACTTGTAGACGAAACCGGTACATATCATCTTGAAAAACAACCGTCTTTAAAAGTCGATTTTAGCCAAATTTGAGGGCTTCCATTGTGCGAGGTGTCATCAAGAGACACTGCCTATAACTATGAATCATTACTACATATGTGTACGTAATGTACTCAAAAAAGATGGTGCAAATATATTTGTCTAGAGGGGGAGTGTTAGACAATTTTATTGTATTATCAGTTTTTGAACCATAACATTTATTCTAATTGTAATTGTATTATCAAAATTTTCTCTTCGACAAAGCATATGATATATTCTTGGTAAACTGTTTGACATAAATAATAATGGAATCTTTCATTAATTTGTCATGTAGAATCATTGCAAGAGAATTCTTGAAAGTTAACATATAGTTCTCTTGCAATCTTTATGCATGACAAATTAATGAAAGATTCAATTATTATTAATGTAAAGCAGTTTACCAAGAATATATCGTATGCTTTATCGAAGAGAAAATTTTGAATAAATGTTATGGCTCAAAAACTGAAAATACAGTAACACACTCCCCCTTTAAAGTCGCATTTGCAAGTAGTCTGACGTGTGTTTTCTTGTCGTAGCTAAGCATACTGGACGCTTGTTTACTGGTCTCTGAGAAAAACCGTTAACTCCGAACACGCTGCTCGAGGCTCGAGCTCAAAACTCTCTGGTATTTGCTATCACAAAAAGGTGTGAAAGCGACCGAAATTTTCAATCTAAAATGCATGGCTACGTGCTGCACATACAATATGGATGATAAAAAACAATAGCACAATGCTTTCAATTTAGTGTGGCATCCTACATAAAATATGCGATATTTATTGATCTATTTGTTCAGACAGTGCACTAAATAGGTAACACTTAAATTAATCCTACATTTAAGACTTACCACAATGTAAAACAAAAATTTAAAAAAAATTAGTTTTCCAGCCTTTTGTCACAAAAATTTCATTCATTATTTGAGAATAAAAACACGTGTGCATAACAATAGACTATCGTTTACATTACTTCGTACTCAAGAGCGTTTTAGAAAGTCAACCTGTTGAAATATTCACACGATTATTTTTACGTTAACGAATTTTAGTTATGTTCATATCATCAGTACTAACGTCGAGCTAAACTGCTTGATTCATATTGATTTTTATTTCAAAATAAACCGAAAATACTTAATTTGATAATTTCTTCTGTACCAGGGACAATTGCACCCGCACCTCGCACAATGGATCGGAAGTATAACTGGTTCGCGGTCAAGTGAGCACTTTTGAGGACCAACATGCCTAGAGCAATAATTTAAAAATATTAATCATTGTGACCTTTGAAATAAATTTTTGAGTGTTTTGACTGTTTTTTTAGAATGGTTTGCTTAAATTAAAAAGTGGCAGGAAAGTATATATTATCGTAAAGGAAAAAAGTAGCTAGGGTTTCAAAAGTTCTCACTTTATCTCGAACCACCTGTACATATGGCTATGCACTCTTCTACCATAGTCTCCACACCTTCGCTCTTGAACTGGCTTGACCTTCCGCCCCTAGGACTACTCCAGATGTTGTGTGTAACCATCCCTTGCTTCTAAACCCACTACCACAACTACTCGTGTATGTTAACACAATGCCTCCTTACAATATACATTATTTATTGTACTGCCAGTTGCAACCTTTGCAAACATTTTGAAATGTTTATATTATTTATTTTTATTTTGGGCTAACGTCAGATAAATCACAATACCTTAGCTTCTAAAATGCATTTTTATTCTAAAATTTCTCACTGTGACTCATGAAAGAAAACATTGTGAATTTTAGTACGCAAATTAAAAATAGTTTTGGTGTCGAAAAAAAAGTCTGGTTTCGTGGATGAAACAATTTTTCATTGAAATACAATTTTGAGGCAAGGATTATGACTGCTTTGTGATTGCGTATGTTAGGAAATGTAATGTCAAAACTTCAAAGTTTCTTTTGTTCTACTGTATTATGAATACCATATATATCTGCGCCTGAAAAAAATATCGTTTTAAATAGCTTGTATTCAAAGCTTGAAGAATAATGTGTTGCTCCCATATGTGTAAAATAAATTACATAGTCGTCGGCGCCCTATGCTTAACTGCCTCATGCGTCTGTTGCTATGTAAGCAGCCGGACTCGCAGTTTTGGACAACAGATTTCACGTTAGTAAATTAAGCAGCAAATTTCTTTAATATTTTCGTTTTAATTTGCACTTAACAAGTTTTTGTTTACTTTTCAAATTATTTAATGTTAACGATAATAAATGAATGAATAAAAACACAAATAAAGGCGTGTGTGTGATATTTATAATAATCTGTTTCACTAGGTCTGTGCCCTAGATCATGTCCTAAACTGGTCTTAAGGGGAATGCGGGCCTGTATAGTACAGTACGGTTGTAATAGTCCAAAGAAACAATGCCTGGCATTTCGGCTCTCTGAGTTTTCGTACACACGGTATCTGGTCAGCCTAATGCTTAGTATAAATAGATGTTTTACTTGTACGAGTAGGCGATCACATTTTTCACCTGGATTAATAGTGAACCTGTTTCATGTGAATGGACACTGAATATACAAGGACTAGAGTATAGTAGGGACGGTTACATTTTACGTTATCTTTTTTTTTTTTTTTGTACAAGTCAAATAAACAATTTTTACGTGTGTAAATGTTTTTCAGTGAAATCGGTCACAGATGGAGAATTATTTTGAGAAAAAAGATGACGGCGTGGAAGAAAGAAGCTATTGAAATAATCTTGTCTAATTCTACCTATTGAAAACAGGGACTTGCCCACCTACGACACTCTTAACTTATTTCCTATTATTATTCTTTTGTAGTAGACTAAATAAATACTCCACAAGCTATCATCCTCAATGGGCGGTTCCAAATACAGCTTCGAAATCTGCATTTCAGCGTACTTACACATTCCTGTACAAGAACGCTGACAGTGTATACAGAACACTGGATTTGGTAAGGTGCTAGATAATACAATTGAGAGTGTTCACATTTCAGGTTCTCTTTCGTGTACAAGAACGTTGTTCGCGTTTACTGGGCATAATATTTCACGTGATTACAGAATCCGCATTGGATAAAATTAACATTTTACCGTCTTTGGTGTGAATTGAAAAGGTTTTGCTCAGGGCTTGACAGCAAAGTTCACAACGCTGATGAGGAGTGTTAATAGATTATAAGGTAAATATGAGGCACCGCCGGAATCAAAAGGTGGGAAATATGGGAGATCCCTGATAAAATCCGTCGACCAAAGGCATCATTCGGCGCGATTACCACACTGTTAAAATTTTCCATAAATTTACAGATATATTTACAGATATATTTACAGACAAGTAGGCTACTGTAATTTTACGCATGTGGCTTCCGTAATTTTCTCTTTACGGGAATTTGTCCGTATTGCCAGTTTACGGATGTTTGACTGTAACTTTCCATAAATTCATGGAAATGTGTTACAACAATTTTAAAGCGTATTTTACTTTGTTTCTTAAAAAAAAAGTGGTATTAATAATCACTATGAATCCTGGAGTTAATGTGCGTGCACAATGGTGCTAAACGAAAAAAGGCAAGACAAGCTAAGGTAATAGAAGTTAAGTGCAGCTTCCTGGTTGTCCACACTTTGCCGCGGAGGGAAGAGCAATACAAAGAATCGTATCGCGTATGGGTAGAGACGGTGATTTATCGCGAGAATGTTTTCTGCCAGCGTATTCTGCAAATCAGTGTAGCGTCCTGCGTCATGTATTGTTGGCCGACGGTTGTGTGCCACGGTGTAGTTCTTTACAGACGAATCACAGACGTCCAGTCATAGTGCACCAGAGTTATCATTGGCCCAGTCAAATAGGGACTCGCCAGTAAGGAAATAAAAGCGTCAGAAATGAATACATTACATTGAAGCCTAGCAAACAGTCAACTTTTCTCGCGATAAATCACCTTTTCTACGCATGGGCAAAGGGCTGAACAGTCCAGTAAGTGACTGAAGTGTTCCGAGTAGTGACTGCATGGACATTTTGGCCCAACTGGGAGCAAAACAGGCATAAGGTGCATTTGAAGGGCATTAGTGCCCCCTCCCCCGGGTGCTGCTATTGGCCTACATGGCCATTAGGGGGGCGTGTCCTTGGCTGGGATTGGTTGTTGGGGTCTTTCGGTACGAATAGCACCTAAGGGCCATGAGATCTGTGATTGGCTGAGGACTTAAGCCCCATCCTAGGAAGGGTGTGGTGCGAGGGAGTTAGGGATATAGGGGTAGTGAGGGGAATGGACCCTTATGGTACAAGTTATGCCTAAACACCATGAGGGGGAAGTGGATGTCTGCCCCCTATCCTGCTCCCTATGCTTGTACTAGTCTATCTCCACCCTTATAGCATACCCCCTCCCTATCATAACCCCCTCTCCTTAAGATATATTCCTGTCCTGTCTTAAAGCATGCCCCTGTAGCCTCTCCAGCCCCCTTACTTTCCTTATGACGTACCCTTCTAGCCTACCCCACTCAATGGCCACATGCGTCTTATGTTCTTCTCACTTCATCACAACTGAAAAAAATCGCACCTGTTCTCTGCGTTTCGCGCTAGCGAGTATGTACCATTAAAGTTACTTATTTCTATAGGATGAAATCCTTTTTCTCATACTGTAACTAATGAAGTTCTCTAAAATCAGGATGTCAAATACAAAAGTTGTCTCTTATAAAGTTGATATCTTGCCACTACATGGAACTCATTTACTCATAAACTGTCACTATATGGTGCAATGGAGCCGACCGCCCGTGGCTCAGTTGGTTGCGCGGCCGGCTTTGGTGCGGGGGGGGGGGGGTTCTGGGTTCGATTCCCAGGTCTGGCTGGGTGTAAATGTGTCTTTGTCCATAGGGTCTCAAAAATTGTCACCATACAAATTGTCTCACGAAAAGTACTGGGGTCACTCGAATTACGTCACATTAAAGAGGGGAATGTTTGGTGCAGTGATGATGCGGAAGTTTCCGCATCATCACTGCACCAAACATTTTATAAAAAAAAATGGTTAGAGCTTCTGCCTGGCGATTATAAGGTGGTGGGTTCAAATCCCAGCAGACTCAAACATTTTTTTTTAGGTTACTAAAGTGCATCAGAATCTCGAGAAAGCATAGTAATTAAGAATATATCCTATTTGTGGAAAATGGAGTGCTAGTAGCTTAAAGAAATTTAACTTTTTCGTGGAAAACGGATTGTCCGTAATTTTACGGAGGGTTCTGTTATCAAGGAAAACTGAATGTCCGTTACTTTACGAAAATTTCTGGATATTTTTTGCCTGTACTTTTCCGTAATTCCACGGAAATTTTTTTTCTAACAGTGCACATACGCGAAAATCCAGGCTGACTTCGCTGGGAGTTTTTATCCCGGTTATGTTTGTTACAGGTGGAGGCACGATTATTTTGCGTATTCATCTGGTAGCAGCTTAGACTTCTCAATCCTATACACGCACCGGCCACAGTCGAATATTCATTGGCTTCTGACAGTAAACGCAGATACCACGTGTGTTCGCAACTATTTATTTTCTTATTCATTTATACTGGTTTGCAGTCATCAAATGTGTATCAGAACAACTGTCATCCGATCACAGCAATGACAGTGAAGTATACATCATTGACGTTCAACCTGACCTAGAATCAATACGCGGTATACTCGTGCCTCTAGTTAGGTTAAAGTGAGATATTTCTGTAAACCTGCTTGGTTTAACCTTTCAAATCATTTACTGGACGAGGTGGCGCAATAGTATAACTCTGTATTCGTATTCGAAATGACGAGCAATTAAGATTCAGGTTTCCCACAGATATCCGACATGATTGCACATAAACTGTGGAATGGTTCCTACCTACAGGCCACGACCATTCCTTCTCAATGTTTGTCAGTCCCAGCCACCACTGCGACCACACTGCCGAGAAGTCAAGCCATACTACGAGGCCTACTTTGCGTTAAGAAACGTCTTCAAGGGGAATACAAACGCATTTGAGTCAGGGGCGTAGTTCAGGAGGGAGGGAGCAAATTGCCCTCTGGATTTAGAATTTTTAAGTGAATAAAATTTTTGTGTATTTTGATATTTAAATAATGCTAATTTAAGCACATAAAACTGAAGTTTTATTATTAAAGTTTCTGATTCATTCATGCTTAATTAATAAAAAAGATGCAACAAGGTCACTGTCGCCGAAAATTAAATCTCGCCCCCCCCCTCCCCAAGATAACCTGAAATGACGCTCCTGATTTGAGTGTCTTGAGATTAGAGGCGGTGACGCGCGTGGTGAGCAGAGCCTTATAGCCCGCGTGCTTCCATGTTCCGACCTTGCTTGTTGTAGTCCAATGTTATAATAATTATATGTGCAACTATATGTATTATTACACATGTCGAAAGTCAAAGTATTGAACTACAGATTACATTACGTACTGGTACTTCTCTTCTTTACGTCCAGAAAACTGAGTGCCGAAGCCTCAAAAAATACCATGTTTAGTCCTGTTCATTGTTTATCTCTTTATCCAGGTAGGCTGCGTCGGTGTATGTGAGGCACAAAACCGATGGGGCGTTAAGAGTGACGTCGGTTGGCGTATGTAATGTATTATCGCCTCTACACGCAAACCCAGCAACTGGCGCGCAGAGCTTTACTATTATTCACTTTCCTATGTGACTTAAGCGGTGACCGTATTATTTTACTTGAGATACTTATGGTTCAAATTCCAACGTATATATTATTGTGTTTTTCGAATCAGGTTGGAATTTTCCTGTATACGGCTGTTTAAATAAGCTGTTTTTAGCCGTTTTAGAGTCTTGAAAATCATGTTTCCAATAAGCAATGCTAATTTTTAAACTGATAGTAACATTGTTTGAAATGTGTTTTCTTTTCATAGACGTACAAACGTAATGTGCGTTGAGATGAATCTTCCAAATACGATTACTTGTAACTCGCTGCAATGCGTTTCAAGCGCAGGTAGATAGGAACCTTAACGACACACAATAAGACTAAAAAAAAGGGAGCGTCTATAGGTAATATATTTGTATACTTCGTGGAATAAGAGCTTATTTCCAGGACAGTTATTGACGGAGATACGAGTAAGCAAGCACGGGAACACTGACCTTACAGAGAACGTGTAGCTCGCGAGTCCTCTAAAGCTACAGCTCGCAGAATGTTAATCTGCAGGAAGAAACAGACGCTTGAGGCGACGTATGAGCGCCAATATGAAGACGTCACGCACATATACGACGCTGCTGTTAGGTGTTGATTGATAACATACAACTAGAACACGCGCCTGCGTCACACTTCACGTGCTGTTCGCGCCCGGCTAGCCACTTACGAAACAAACCTGACAGAAAAAAATACTACCTATTTCTGCAAGTGTGCCAGCGGAATTATAAAATACTAACTATCCCGGCATGCGTTGAAATGCCCATTAAATTTTCGGTAGGCCTACTCCGTTCTGCCATATTTTTTTGGCAGAAACGTTTGCGGGCGCACACACAACTGACCAAAGTTTCATCCCAATCGAATGAATGTCGTAGTAACGCATAGAAGACGAACAAACAAGCAAACATTCCTTTTCATATATAACGAGTTTTAATGGCGACATGTAGTACGGTACAGAAGTTGATGCGCCGCAGCGCCATCATGTGGTGAGTTGGCGTGTCAAAGTAAAATGGATAGTATAAAGTCCCCTCCATGAAAAAATACGTACATGTGCTAAGTTTCATGGTGATTGGCCAAACGGTGTCGGAATTGATCGATTCCATCTCATCCAATTATAAAACGTGTGTGTGTATATATTTATATAATCGATTACACGCGGCTTCGTTTGCGTGGATTACAGTTCAATGCGATAGTATATTTAGTGCGAGTACTCGGCATGCGTTTAATAAAAGAACGAGTTTGTGTTTAAAATCGGGTTTTTAAGTGAATTTGGAAACTTTTTTCCCATCGTGTGCTTACACGAATATATCAGGAGGTTTAAATGATTCGCACATATAAGTATTTTTATTTGCCAATCATTTTCAAATAGTAGGCTATATTTAAAAATTAAGAGTTATTCAAAGTTTTTGATAAAAACTATTCGCCACCTTCAAATTTCATATAATTAATGCTATTAATACCGATCATAATATGAAAAGTGATGTAAATTGAAGTATTTTTTTTAATTACATAAAAAGTTTAAAAGAAAGTTGTTTTGAAAATTCTAAATTGTGGAAAACGGTATTATGGGTCATTAATGACCGCAGTGAAAGCAAATATCACACAATTGTTTGGTAGCCGGTGCTGCACTTCTGCTCCGTTTTGCCTTCCTTACCTATAAATAAGTCAGAAGTTACGAGGTTAAGTTTCTATAAATTTCTTCAGCATGTTTACTACGGGCGAGGTGCGGGACACTGTGAATGTTTATTAATTAATACACACGGCGCGTGGGAATGAGGCGGAAGAAGACAAAAAAAAGTGTTACATTAATCTCAACTGACAGTAGAGACACGTTTTATTTTATTTTAGTATTCTAATCGGAGTGAATTACAATTGCCTCGTCCACTGCAAATATCAGATTACGCGATACTTTTGGAATGCAGATACGAATTGTGTATAATAATGGGAATTCAGTAACTAGAATGTTATTTATTTTATCTCGAAAAAAATTGTGCATGCTATGTCTTTTAGTTTTAAAGTTGTGACACAGTGCATATTTAATTTGTTAACAGGTTATAAGTTGTATGACAATTATTTTAATTTTAATAAATTAATTAGTTTAATTGAATGAGTGAGAGAGAATTTTGGTCAGAGCTTAACATTGAGGTAAGGGGTGACATGATGTGTATGGAGCAGCGCCGGAATGAAGGGGCAGGGATAACGGGAGACCTCCGAGAAAACCTGCCGACCAATGACATCGTCCGGCACAAAAATACGGGGACTGACCCCGCCAGGAATAGAACCATGATCGCCTTGGTGGGAGACAAATGGTCTTGCAATCCGGCCACCGCGGCCCCTTGTGTTAATTGCAGCTCCCGGTGATATGTCTTACAACTACAGAAAGGAAAGTATAGTATTCAAATATTATTAATGTGTTACTTTCTTATGGCAGTTAAGGAGTTGGTTATTAGTTACTGTTTTGAAGTATCTGAAATAAAATTTGGAACAATTTTCTTGAGAAGATCGTAAAAAAAAGGACTGTCACAATGATGAAACAAAATTACAAAACAAAACATCGTTTCAGTCTAGACAACTGATAGGTAAAATCTGTAATATAGGTACCTCAAGTTATTCAGTAAGACTTTTGTTTTCATTCTCTCCCTCACCGACTATGATGTGACGTAAACCACCAGTTCTGTAACGAGCATTCTGAAAGTATGCGCTAACTTCTAAAATCCTCACAAACACCTCATAAATGCAGCTACAACTACCTATTATGTTATCAGGACACGTAACTTCGAACCTATAAACTATCTTCCCGATGAGCAAGAGACTTGAAACTTTAAGCATAGCTCTCTTTCTTGTCTGTTTGCCTGTTTGGTATACATTTCATTGTTTAAAATCGAGTGCAAAATGTTATACACAATTCTAAAGTGCAGGAAATAATATTTTTAATAAAAAAATACGATTATACCACGTTTCAAAACGGAGTAGAACGTACCAAATAATTTCTCCTATGATAATTCTTGTAAGACTTAACACAAAAAACTTGTGGCGCATGCAACATATAATAGTAAGGAATGTAGAGACTATCTGTCGTTGATAAAACTCACAGAACAGTTCATATTAATTGTAGTGCAATAAAATTGTTAGTAACTTAAGTGAACTATTCACGCATCTGTTATCTACTACAGGAGTCCTAAATTTTCGGTTTTAATTCTTGCTAGTACTTTCATACTTGTAGGCTATTTTCACAGAAGAAATATTTTTTTTACACTTTTTAGTCTATTTTAAAAAAAATTGTATAGTATTTCTTTTATTTAAATATTGATCTGTTTTACATTCACCAATAACTTAAAAACCTACTCTGAAATTGTCTTTACGCGGCGAAAAATAAGTTTCTATCAAAATATTGTCCATAAAATTTAATGCAAGATCACTACACTCTTCTGGTTCGAAACACGTTCGTACACATCTACAGCACATTATTATTTCTTGCTTCCAGAATAAGTGGGTAGCCATGGTAGATACCAAACAGCCATTATCGTCCCTTGGCAGGCAAAATGGCCAACATCCCAGTTTTATTATTAGTTCATAAACCAATTTACTCACCCATAAGCTAGAGAGAAACCAAAGTCAGCATAGTGGCCTGGAATTCTACAGCTACAATATTAACTATTGATTTTTGGAATCAGTTTTCTAACAGTTTTCATCCTACTCAAAAGTTTGTAAAATGTGATGTTGGCCCTTTTATCTGTCAAGGGACGAGTAGGTATGACACCGTCTTAAAATGCGCAAAATAAATTCCACCAAAATTAATAGTTTTTTTATACGACATTTCAGACGAGTGCTTAATCGGCGCGAGTGGAAAGAAGTACACACAATTAGTTTTTTCCGGAATTTCTCTTGTTAAAAGAACATACGCCTATTTTATATTTTTTCCGCTCAAGCTGTGCCAATAACAAGATATCGCGCAGGAGTTATTCTCGCAATGTTAGCACCTTACTTCAGTTTAGCACCATTTTTCAATGTGTGAAACCAAAAAATCAAACTCGAAATTGTTTAACAGAGTAGTGCCCGCGCAGGTGGGTGTGCAATGAAAGAGTAGTTCGACCTCACAACAGTGTTACCAGGTTCTCATTAAGTAATTTATCTCTTGACTAGAACAAATTCCGTTCTATGAGAAAGAAATTCAACTGAGACTAAAGAACAACTTCAAATTAAGAACATATCTAACGAAACGGCCACCGTAATGATTCTAATTGATAAAGTCATACATGTCACATTGTAGTAAAAACAATACAAATAATATTGTATTAAAATTATGAGACATTATTTTAAAAAAAATGCCTACCCTTAGTATTACAATAATTTGACTACTTGTTTGCATTGTAGTAACAATATTATGTTCAAAACATTATAAATTCCCCCTTTTGAAAAAGAAATATATCGTTTCCCTTCAAACTATCAAAAAATGTCCCGTTTTCAACCAAAAAAAAAACTTTCATTTCCTTTAAACGACTAAAATGTCCCATCTTCAAAAAATTTTCTTGTTTCTCCTTAAACCATCTAAATTTCCCGTTTTCAAAATAAAAAGTCTCATTTGTCTTTAAACCACCAAAATGCCCTGTTTTCATAAAATAATCTCATTTATCTATAAACTACAAAAAGCCCCGTGTTTTCAACAAAAACTGTTACATATCTGTAAACCATCAAAACAGTACTGATACTCACACAGCAAGAAGAACAGCAGTAGCGGCAGTGAGGAAGCGACGATAGTGCGGGGCGCCATCTCTATGTTCCACAGTTCGCTGCTCGCATACTTATATATACTAGCCGCCATCTGCATCCTATCTCCGTCCTCACCGCCACCACTAGCTACTCATGCTAGCAGTTTGCCCCCTCCATCCACCTCTACCCTACATTGTAGTAATAAACACTGTACAGAATTCACCACGCTCAGAAATTTAAGTCTGGGGAAATTTATGTTTCCTCACAAGACGTACTTATTACGACATGAGCGTACCCAGGCTTTCGTGGAAAAGGAAGGGGGGGGGGTGTAACCCTTAAGGTTCAACCATCCTTCAAAACCTAAGCTTTTTTTTTTTTGCATCTATTACATTTTGCTGTTCGAAATATATTTAAAAAATTAAGGAGGAGAAAATAATAAGCAGATTAAAATTTTCCACTGCCTCATTATTCGTAAACACAAAAACAAAAACAGATAATTAGTAATACTACTTGCACAATTACAGTTATAAACCACCTTCGAAAACAATTTGTAGGTTACACCAAATGCTTACGAAGTGTTTACATCTCATATAGTTAGTATTGGTCTTCGAGGACTGACTTAAACGTCTGGACGAAGAATCAGGGCGAAGAATTCAAGCGGAGCTGTTCACACCGACCTGTGCTTTGACGTCGCAGATTCACATCAGTTCTTCAAACACGTAACTCTATTTTAACATCCTGGAGCAGTTCTGATCTCGTCCAACTAACTTTTCCAAGAAACATCAAACCTTGTCTATGACTACTGTTGTGAACCTTTAAAAAATGGCTTACACTAGGGGCTGCGCTACAGAGGAGAGTTAAAGGGATGAATAAATAAATGAATAAGAACTGTTCTACAAGTTTATATAAATTAAATATAAAGCCAACAATATTATTAGTTCGGAGAGGAGAGATGTTAACAGTGATTTATAGAATGGATTAACTAAAGGTCTAATCGGAGCTGACGTACCCACCTTGTTCATGACGCCGAAGACTGTGTGGTTGCAGTCGACTAGCGGCGAACGGCACGTCTAGGGACTCGAACCTGCGACCTTCTCCCTGGCACAGCGGGCTGTTGGTTGCCCATCTTGTCTTCTACGTGACCATAATGAGACAGACCCAATTTGGCTCGCTACAGTGCCCAATATTGTCGTCCAGTTGGTCCTCATTGCACTGTGGTTGAGAAAGGAGAGGTTGTTGCAACGCCGGCGTATTTGTATGTTTACGTTTCGGCCACGGCGGCACACAGAACAATACCCTGTTTAACACAATGGGCGCGCCACTCCACTTATTGGCTCGTTAGTACATACATTTACTTATGTAACTCCGTACCAACGGCTGACCCAGCAGTCAGTCGCTAGTCCTCCCCCGCCCCTATACCCAGGTACGCACCACTTACGTAATTCATTTGCCCTTGGATACATACTGAACGAATATGGACAGCGCTATTTGTCGGCTTCGTTTACACTAGTCAGAAAATAATGTTTCAAAATACAGTATGTATTGCCGAATATAATATTTTTTCAATAAGTATATCGCTAGTGCAGGAATCATTTTACAAGAAATTTACATACAAACGTATAAGTAATTTTTTTAGTTTAAAAATACAGTATGTTTTGCCGAGTATATATATATATATATTTTTCAATAAGTATATCGCTAGTGTAGGAATCATTTTACAAGAAATTTACATACAAACGTATAAGTAATTTTTTTACAGTTCATTTATTGAACATAAAATAGTTACAACGCCAATAACTATAACCACAAACGTTATAATTGATCAAACGATAATGAACGTGTTTTCGGAGATTTTAATTAAATTATTAGCTATCGACCAGAAAGTATCTTCTTTGTTAAATATTAGCAACGTAGAAACATAAGAAAAACGTCAATTTTCTCTACCAGCTTCCAAACTTAAAGTTGTGTGTTAATACACTGTTGTTTTATGTCGATCACAATTTGCCAATATTTTCATTGATCATGGTTATAAATTAACGATATAAATTTTAATTTCGAGTTAACTCGAAGTAGCCTACACGCTTTTAAATTTTAACTATTTACCACTGCTTAGCTGTAGTTTTGGGTATGAAGTCTATTTTTTTTTTCAAAACAAAAAAAAATCACGTATTTTGACTAGTCACTGTCTTTCCTAAAATTTGTATAATTAGTACAAATACATAACTCTTTGTTTTGAAAAAAATAGGCTGCACAGTAGAACTTATTTTCAAAAAATAATTGTGACAGTTTCATGATATCTGTTCCCGTTCTCCGTTTACGATTTAAAAATAAAATTCGAAAAAATACCAGCACAAATATGACTGTACAATTATGTTCGAACTTTTGTACGTAATTGTTGCCAAGTGTTTTTTTTATCAAGCGACGATACAGAAAATTATTTACTATTATTTTATCTTATATGACATTAAGTTGTGACCATTTAATTTTTTTTGTGGTAATAACGGAGTAAAATATTATGCATGTTTCTAGATTTTTGTTTTACGGATCTGTTTGCAATTTTTTCAGGTACGGTAGTCTGAAAATTCCGTGTTTAGCCATTTTGAGGGTCACAAAAATCATGTCTATAAAAATAATGTTAAGTTTTGAATTTGATAGCGACAGTGTTTGAAGAGTGTGTTGTTTTCGTAGATACACAACGCTAACGCACATTATGTAATCTCGTTAAAAAAAAAAAGCAATAATCACAACTCGCTACAATATACTTAAAGCTCTCGTAGGTAGGATCCTTAAGAGCTATGCTCGTATCACTCATCACGCTGAGTGTTTATTAATTTATTCTGGATTTAAGATTTTATCAAGAGTTATTTGAAAACACAGCAACAGAAACGTAGCCAACTACCCTAAATAACACCATACACATTACATAGCCTACGATTCATACTTATTGTGATATTGTGGTATCGTAAACATAAATAAAACATCGAGATCATGCTATAGACGTAATAAGTAAGTAATAATAAGAATAAATGTTTGGCTGCCATTGTCGTGAAAAAGATGTGTGTTGACACAGTTGGCAGACACATAAAAAATTAATAAAACATAACGTTTACATTTTAAAAATATCTTAAAGCACTTTTAAATGCACCTGAAGATTATTCATACATAATTAATTACATTAGTTTCTTTAGTGGGAATTATGTCTCTCCAAAAAATTGAAACAATTTATCTCTACTTAATTAATAGTATGATGTTTAAGTGTACAATAATACATTCTCTGATAATTTAGTCTCTTGTGCAACAACATAGTATCGCTTTCAGGGCTTCTGATTGGCCAAACTATATACACAGCAATAGTATCAGCAAAATGTGAACCTGATACAACAACCATTATTAGTCCTAAAACTTGTCTTGTGTATGTGTGATTATTTGCATGGCGATTGTAGCTAGTCAGATTGTAACACATACAGATTAACTCTTGCGTTTAATATTGTGTAAATGCTGGAGTTCATTGATATTCAGCCTTTATTAAAACGTAATATTATGTAAAACCGAAAATAATATAACATGTAAATTAAAATTTATTACTCTCCTTTACATGAAAAGCAAATGACACCTGTACAATTCTCCTATAAAGGAACAATTTCACTTACTCCCGGCATTGCAGTTATGACGTCAAAATGTGTAAAACCTGCAGGGATGGTAATACTTCTTCTTAAGCCCTATTTTCTGCCTACATATATTTTGTAGTGTGAAGTGTTCCTAACCTACTATCAGCTTTAATTAAGAAAACTAGCGTTTACTCTTTCAGAAATCCTGTTTTGCGGCGATGTAAACCGCACTCAGCAAGTACTTATCAGTTCAGTTATCGGATATTAGTGCGAGTCAGCTGCGTGATGAAATCAGCCGTATCGCCTGGCGAGTCGATTATAGCACGCCTGGAATTACGTAATTTATGTA
This sequence comes from Medauroidea extradentata, assembly GCA_003012365.1. Taxonomy (NCBI): domain Eukaryota; kingdom Metazoa; phylum Arthropoda; class Insecta; order Phasmatodea; family Phasmatidae; genus Medauroidea; species Medauroidea extradentata. Next base: position 37,889 of record PNEQ01003398.1, read on the forward strand.
CTGAATGTCGTTCGATAGTTGAAGTCAATATGCACTATCTATACCGAATCCTGAAAGCGACCATGTTTCTGAAGTGAAGTAGTTTTGGTCAGCACTTAACATCTACGTCATCAGCGCTGATGAGGGTAATCGGGATATCTCCGATAAAACCCGCTGACCATCGGCATCGTCCGGCACGATTCCCACATGCAAGATATCCGGGGGCTGACAATAGCCGGGAATTGAACCCGGAAGTCCTTGATGAGAGGCAGGTGCTCTAGCAACTACGCCAATCGTGGCCTCCATGTTTCTGAAGATATATACACTTGTACCACGAGTTTGCTGGAAATATCACAGGAGTTTTCTAATATGGGGCTCCAGGTGTCAACAATAATTGCCAATTCCAGTTTAAATAATTAGTCGATTGTTCAAACTATATATGCTAATTTCCCGCAAAATACTAAAAAAGTTAAAAATTAAACAGTATTAATATAAAATAATAAATTAAAAGTTGATCAGGTTGATTTATTTTAAGCATTCGTACATTTGTTTACTCTACTTCAGTGGCAAATTCACGTCTTTTTAGTTTCAACATATAAAAATCCGAGTCTGGTAACGTACTATATACTACTAAAATTTCGCTGTCTATTTAAATGCCCGCACATACTTTCGAATGTTACCAAACTGAGCATAAATTCCGCTAAGTTGACAAAACATCGAACTAAAGATTGCAAATGATGTCATTTTCTTGAAAATTAACAAACATGCTTCAGATCCTATTTTGTTAGTTTTCATTAAATTTGATGGATTTGCATTCAGGAGGACTTGCATTCGGGAGGATTCGCAGGCTTGATTCCCGGCTCCGGCCATCTTGATATTGTTTACCATGGTTTCTCCGAAACCGTTCCACGTAAATACAGTCTCGGATCCTAAACAGTGGCCACAGCCGATTCCTCTCTTAGATCCAGTCATTGTGTCAAGTTGTGTCTCATCGTCTCTAATGACGTCACTGTCGATGAGATAGATGTAAGCCCAGTTGCCTTACTTTACATTAAATTTCATAACACGAAAGCATAGCACGTTTTGTTGAACAAAGATTACTTCTTAGAACGGGACAGATTACTAATCAGAACGGATATATCGCCGTGTGCTACATACTGTCAGTTGTCAATACGGTTTTAACCTCTTGACCGACTGGCTTTATACCAGAAAAGGACGTTGAAGTACACTGTAAAAAAACTTCCTATAGTGTTTAGGAAGTTACTATCTCAAATGCAGTATGGGACAATTAGCCATACTTCCGTCTTGTAAATATGCTTACTTTTACAGTTGTTACAATACAAGTCTGGTATCTTCAGTATACATTTGACAGTTTTATAAAAAGGTTTAGGAGTGCTACCGTGGATGTCTGGGAAACTATTCTACCATACCTACTTTCTTAGCGCTCCTATATGCATGTCTGGTAAATTTACAAACTATTTTTTTGAGTGTAGAATGATAACTGCAACTTCTCTTGAACAATATTTAGGCGTGTGTATCGATGTAGGTTGAATTCACACGTAAATAACTTCTCAGCTCTACCCATAACTGTCCATCATAGAAACTAAACTGCCTGACAGTTATCCTGATAAGAATAGCCCGAGATGGGTACGAGCTAAAAAAAAAAAAAAAAAAAAAAAAAAAAAAAAAAAAAAAAAAAAAAAAAAAAAAAAAAAAAAAAAAAAAAAAAAAAAAAAAAAAAAAAAAAAAAAAAAAAAAAAAAAAAAAAAAAAAAAAA
>PNEQ01003399.1:0-12943 GCA_003012365.1 Medauroidea extradentata
AAACTAGACAGTTTACTTCCTAACATAATCGTAACACTATGATTACTTTGCACATTTCCAGTGACTGAATCACTGTGTGAATTATTCTTTAATACTATGCATAGGGCCAAGAATGTGCCACGGTCAAAATGTGCTGGGACCGTCTGATCAACCTATGGACTTTAGCAGTATAAGCCAGACTTGGGATAAAATTATACTCTTGCCTGGCCATTGAGACGTTTGCAAACCACAAAGTTCTTAAAGTTCTTCTGAAATAATTTTGGATTTACAACTTTTCTGTTAGAAATTTTGTCTAGAGTTATCCGGTTTACTAGCTCTTATGTAATATAGTTATGTGGAATTTGCAACATATTTACCCTATCTGTGACCGAGCATAACTTAAAATCCAATATTTTGAGTAACAAAATAATTTTAAACTTATTAATTTGGTGATGTGATTAAACGTGTTCCTGTAATTAGAAAATGTTGAACTGACAACTGTGACCTTACTTTCGTCGAATAGGTTTCTATAATTGTATCCATGCTTATATATACAATTTTTAAAATACTAACATTTTAGATTTAGATGTCTAAACAGTTAGCACAAATATAATTTAATAATTCACATTAAGTGTTATAAAAAGTATATGTACGACACACTTGCTCACAATTCAGAGAACTCTTAATACGCAAGAGTGAAATTATTTCGATATTGGGACATGCTCATATAGAAATCACTTCACGTGTTAGATAACGCAGAGCTACAATTACAATGAAAGTAAATGTAAATTGTCCTATTTTTTCTGTACTACTAAAATATGAGAAATCTTCTGTTACTACCGTTTTTACAGAGGACATGCGAAAAAATGTTATAGACAGGAAAACACTTAAGCAGGATTAGTCTATTTAATTTAACTAATGTAACTTCAACTTTCCCAATTGTATGTGCAGGTGATCAGTACGTAGGCTCAGTTAGATTAAATAGGTGTTATTCATATATGCCCTTCAAAACATTGCCATTTGATAAATAGCTAGCAAACTGTGAAGTATAATACTGATATACCCATTCATCTTCTGTACATTCATGATCATCATATTTTGAACCATGATCCCTAAATTTACTGCAATGCACACCAGTGATGACCTTCGAAACATAAAACAGTATTTAAAGTTCTCTTTAGGCTTGTACATTGCTTTTGAATGTGAAATTATATTTTAAGAAAATAATTTTTCTAGAGCTTCGGTTGCTACCTGGACAAAATTTTATGATGTAAGCGAGAAATGAAAAATACTGTACAGTTGCACGCAGAAAGTCAAAGCATTAAAATTTATGGAAAAAATAATGTTGTCAAGAAAAACATTTTGTATTCAGGGAAATGTAGCATGCAGGAATGTTATCACAAGGTTCCACGGTACTTAATATAATAAATGTGTAGGTTGTTGTTTCATTGTTATGTGTTATAACTGTCCTTGGAGGTAAATTAAACTATATTAACTGTCTTGTAGTTGTAAAAATAAAGGATGTAATCGACCTTCTCGACGTAGATAACAGCACTGATAAGAGCACCAAAGTATATATCCCTTGGGCACTAGCTCGCTCTCGGCGGCCTTATTCAAATGTAACGAAACTGGTAACTATAACTGCAGACAGAAGAAGGCGGCATTTGAAGTTGATAACCGAAACATATGTGAAATATAATTTTATTTTAATTTTAAAATTTCGAAAATAATTGCACAGAAAATACTTTTAGTATTTTAAATTCACTCATTTAATTAAGTCGCAAAAATTTACATGAACAAATTTTTTATAAAATTATTAATGCTGTGCGTGTTTGTACGTCTTAAAACAAATGAAAACATTTTTAATCACAAAATGTAATGACAAAATTTGTTTATAATTACCAAAACAACTATCTAAAAAATATATATTTATATCATTAACACTGAAAATACTGTAGGTGCATCTTATTATCATAGTGCACGACCCAGTCATTTAAGAAATACGCTTCCATAAGTCCGGAGAAAATCTCAAGGTAATGTATTAAATTCATAAGTTTACAGAGGATTAACCAATATAACCTATGTATTAAATTAACATATTTGTGAACATAGATGTTACATAAGATATGAAAGTTTGAATGAAATGTTTTACAATTTTGTCGTATTCAAAATAAAATCTCTTATTTTTGATAGACACCCTCAAATTATAATAAATTTTAGATTAAAGGTAAAATAATTTAATTAATCTATGAAAAAATAATTTAACCGGATTGTCTTTCAACATCTTGTTAGGGTTTTAACAAGAATTTCAACAACTTATTCTTTAATAATCAGCGTGGTTTGTTTACAGTTCGTGATATTAAATATTTTTACACTTCAGCGATAATCATCCAATTTAACAGTGAGAAATATATAATTTATGCAAACAAACAAATAAACTCCGAACCATGGTCGTAGAACAGGCCTGGACACTCGCCTTGAAACTTGACCCTCTTGTTGTTTGGCTGAGATCAATAGCTGGTATCTGTCATGTTCAAGAGTGTGTCTTCAGGACGTGTGTGCTCCGCACAATGCACCACCCGCTACGGTGGGGATATAGCAATATTGCTATTGGTCTTCAGAGCTGACAATAGTAACAATTTGTTAAGGTTCCTGTACAAATATGTGGTAATATTTTTGAGTACTAGACACTATACATATAAGCGCTTCTACAATCACGACATGGGTACAGAATAAATAAGTAGTAACACAAGCGACTAGACGTGGGTTTTATTGTAAGCGTTTTATCTTTGGATTGTTATGAAGTCTGAGTTCGTGGATATTTGTTTGTGCTGAAGTTTAGTAGGGCCTATTTAACAAACTATGTGAGGATATTTACACGTAAGTAACGTAATTTTTGTCACTGCTACGTATGTAATTGTTATACAAATAAATTAGAGCATTTCTTGAAATATAAACGTTGTTTAAGTCATTGTCTCATTTTAACAAGGCTTTGTTTACACGCCGGTATGTCCCGATAGCTGGTACAATAATAACAGTTAAAAAGCTTGTTTATGTTATTTCTGATAAAATTAGTTATTCTCTAATGTTAAGCTTCGAATCATCATGTTTAGCATTTCTAAATATTTAATTTATATACTAACTAGATACAGTGTTTCAAGCACAAAGGTGGTTAAATAAAATAACGACACGAATCCACGTGGAATTGTTTATATTTTGGTACGACCCGAGAGCTGATGTGATACCAACAATGTAAAAACTCCTGTTTGTCGCTTCTGTTAGCATTATTAATTATGTTACATGGATAGTCACCAGTAAAATTTTTATAGCAGAAACTACACAACTTGATAAATACTTTTATATAAGAGATAATATAATAAAATATATAAAATAAGCACTTTTTAATGCCATATTTTCAAGAATTATAATTAATAAACATTATAAACTTTGATGACAGCGGGTAACTACTGATAATTGTCATATCAGTCAGCTTTGATTGTTGTTTTGGTTGTTTGTTTACATAATAAAGTAACCAAAAACTGTAAATTATGTGAAAGGATAACAGAAACATTGGTTTAAAAAGTGCTCATGTTATCTCGAACCACTTATACCTAGATAATGTGCCACAATGCACAATGTAAAATACTTAAATATTAAATTTGATCATACTCTACGTGTAGCAACAACTAATATAACTTTAACTCTCCAAAGTGAGAAAAAACAAATGTATTATATTACTGTGACACGCACGCACAATAAAAAACATACACACACATTACTTAAACAGGGTATACTTTACTGAGTATAGAAATGCATGATATTTAGAAAAGTAGGCTTGTCGATATATATAACATGTTTTTTTTATTTTGAATAAATACCATACAAGTGTAAATATAGTTGCAGTTGCACATTGTAATACACCACGTCCCTAAGCTATAATATTGCGTCAATTAATTTTAAAATTTCTTAATTACGACTTCTCTATAAATTTATTTAAGTCATACAAACATCACTAATAAAGTGTCAAGTGAAAAAAGTTTGCAGTCGACGATGCACGGGTCCAGCACGTGATTCAAGCAAATGCCAAAAGCAGCGAACTGCACACAAGTCTGAATAGTTACTACACACAACTTTACTAAAAGTTATACTGGAACATGAAAGAATAATGGCGGCAAGCCAAACCCAATTTGGAAAATTCCTAAACCTAAATGATACTGACTACTTACAAGAGTGCAGCCGCCAACTACAATATCATGGAGCACACACACTTATATTTGCAGCTGTGCACAAGCTCTTACTGCAGAGAAGCTCGACGAAGGAACAGGAATCCCATCGCAACAATACACACTTACTTGGCCAGAGTTTATGGACGAACATGCGCGGGTCACAGGGGAAGAAAAGTAGGAATGACACATAGAGAGGAAAACAAAGAGATGCGCGTCTCTAACACAACAGTAGCCTATAAATACTGTTTATCGCCAGCGTGGCCTACATCCTCTGACAACACACGTCACAGTTATAAATCGAATGGTTAATATTGACTCTTAAGGGAAAACCTCATTTCTCACAGTTTTAAAATTTAAATTATTTAATACTGCAAAATGTATTACAGGTCATTCGGAATAAAGTGAGCACTAAAGATTTTACCTTTGAATAAAATCACTAGCCGTTACTGCATATTAGTTCACATTAACGATAGTTACGTTACTGTTTGTATGGTTGGTAGCGAATCATTGCATGTAGTTCTGTGTATTTTCTTATTTGTATACAGCATTAGTGGAAGAACATCAGATGAAATCGACCTCTCTGTATATCATGTACCTTAAAATATTTATTAATGATCCAATTGACGTACATACTGAATGTATAATTTGACTTAATTAGCTACAGCACAAAGTGATTAAACCGCCCGCTGAACTTCCAAACTGTTGTCGATACATTGCCGCTAACGCTCGCGCCACAGACATAGTTCAAAATTCCACCAACAGGTCGTATCAGAGTTAAGTTTTCACCGCTTCGCTCGTTTGGAACTGGTAGCATGTTGTGTCATTGAGTGGGTTTGTCCATTGTGTAATAAACATGGGTTTCTGACGTACACATTCAAAAGTATTAGAAGTAGCTGTTTATGAATATCATTGCCGTATGATGTGAAGTCATTAGTAATCTGGAATCTGTTATGTTTTACGATCGCCAGCCAGAGCATACGGAATCAGAAATTGCATTTTTTTCTGTTTCATACATTAAGAAAATGTGGTATTATTTCTTTTAATTGCGTCGTCGTCGTTTGTGGCAGTATGCTGAACGGAACTTGAATTCTTGAAGTTACAACGTTCCTCGTAAGTACCACACAGGTAACACGCGATTTATCTATCTCGGCTATAAAAAACTGAATGTTCGTTTCCTGGCTTAGTGAATCAATCGTGAACTGCTCTCGTAGGGCGTGCAATAAAATACTGATTTTAATTATTTGATGAAAATGAACCTCACATACTCTGGGTGCCTACTGCCGCCCGTCTTTGTTTTCAGTTTCACTATTCAGAAAATTATTCACGATGAATGATATCATGGGGTGCCTACCGCCGCCCCTGATATACGAAACAAATCGATGAAAATTGGGACCTTCACTCTCCCTCGACGTCCGCGGCCGAATGCCTCCACCCACTTTCTCTCTCGCGGCTCTTCTCTGTCTTGGCGGCAAACCACCCTCCCAGTCCAGTGGTCACGAGGGGTGCCTCCGGCCAATCAGTGTCGAGCATCCTTCAAAGCTCCGCCCTCAGAGAACAGATTCCGTTTCAATTCACCTCGCCTTCTTTTATTTTCAAATTGAATTTTTAATCTACAATTACATATTTTATATAAATTCCAAAATTTGCACGTTATATTATACCCTCGAGAAATGATTGGGACCTGAACACGAAGTTGATTGGTTTCAAACATTTCTAAGCCGCCTTCTTTATAATTATCTCTTAATTACTGTCTTATGGAACAAAGTAGCCAACAAACTTACATAAATAAAATTAACAGAATTGACCAAACGTCTGCTGCATGATCATTATGTTCGTATCTTAACTAACTTAGTACTATACAATTACATAAACGAATTAATACAAATCCTATTATCAATATCTAATGCTATGTTACACATACAAAATGACAAAAAGTTTTTTTTTTTTAAGTTCATTTGTTAAAGGAATGTCACATGTCTTAAATTTCGTTAACCATTTATGATGAAAAAAAATCCCAATAGAAGGTATGTATGAACACTGTTGCGCTAATCTTCATTCCCGTGTCCTAACCGAGTATCGGTCCCACTTTTCTTTCTGTACTTTCTTTTTTGTCGCACTTTATACACCACATGGTCAAGCAAGCTAAGCCCTACTTTCACCTTCCTAATGGCGTGTCTCTGTGGGCGGTCGGACAGCGAAGATGGTCACGGCAGCTGGCACCGTCCGCCATGTTCCAAACTTCAATACATAACGGAACCCCGTCCCCCATACACAAGGCTGTAAAGCGAGCACCCTACAAGCTATGGTCACTCCCAAGGATAATAGCGATTGTATAAACACCTCACCCCCTCGCACAACAGGAACCGTTTCTCCCGGCCGCCGAGCAATCTGTCAATATTGAATATTCTTCGTATCTTGTCGGAGTCCGTGTCCCTAAGCTCATATGCACTTATCCCTACACTTCGTGCTACCCTATATGGTCCACGGAAGACGTTTGCTACTCTCCCCATTTTTTTTCGAGCTTTTGAAGACAAAGTCACAACCTTGGCCAGAACCCAATCCCCTATACTAAGAGTATCCGGTTGTCTTACGCCCGTCCTGCGCTGCCTCCGCTCTCTCTTTCTCCATAGTTCGTAAAGCCCGGGCTATGTTCCTGGCGGCGTTCACTGGTGGCTGCGCGGGAAATGGAATAATTTTTTCTATCCACCTCGGTGGCTTCTCACCCCACATCAAATCGTACGGCGTCACCCCAGTTGCCTCAGAAACAGTGCAATTGATGCAATTTTCTATATCTCCTAAATAAATAGGCCAGCTGGCATGACTTTTCTGACAACACAAACGTAACATGCGGTTCAACTCACACATTACACGTTCCACGGGATTCCCCGCCGGCCGGTAAAGGGAGACTTTACTAACCCTTATCCCTTTCTCTCTCATATTCTCATTCCATGTACGTCCCATAAACACACTACCATTGTCAGTCAGGACCCGTCGCGGCACACCCACGTCCTTACAGTAGTGTGTAGCTAACTTCGCGGTGATTACCTTGGCCACTGCACGCCGGATTGGGTACAGTTTGACGTACTTGGAAAACACATATAATATGACGATGACGTTCCGGAAACCTCCGCGGCCCGCCACCAACGGTCCGTGAAGATCTACAGAAACTAGCTCTAGTTTTTCAGTAGCTCGCACACCTCCTACTATTCCCCGGAGCGGACGCGTCAAGTGTTTCGTCTTCTGGCAGATCACGCATCTGCGTATCTTATCTCGGACCTGTCGGCGCATATGTGGGAAATAGCAGTGTTCTTTCATCGCCGCGATCGTTTTTCTCGAACCGAAATGTCCCAGCCACTCGTGATATTCTAAGACTAATTTCTCTACCATATCAGATGGTACCCATACCTGCCAGCGGTCTTCTGGCGATAGTCTAAAGAGCACATCCTCTAGAACTACAAACTTACCATGAATGGGATGTGTCTTATCTCTCTTACCTAGCTCTCCTTTAATCGCAACAATCGCTGGGTCGGTTCCCTGGTGGCCAATTATTTCCTACCTTAACTTTTTATTTGCTTGTTGCAGGAATTTCTGCACTTTGAAGACGTAGAACTCTTTATGACCACTGTTGGTGATCACGGCCACGTCGTGAGGGTATTGCGAGAGCGTATCAGCTACAAGTTGTTGTGATGGGGGCGTATAGTGTACATCCAGATCGTAGCCTTGCAAGGCCAGCACCCACCTGGTTATCCGCCCATGAAGCAGCCGGAATTTATTCATGTAGATCAATGCTTTGTGATCAGTTTGTACGATTGTCCGCCGTCCATGAATGAAATATCGGAACTTTTGGCAACTGTAAACTAATGACAGCAGTTCCTTTTCTGTGATAGACATGTTTCGCTCCGAATCCGTTTAGCTACGGCTAGCGTATGCAATTGGACGGGGTCGCCCTTCGTCGTCTACCTGGTACAAAACAGAACCGACCGCAATCACGGATGCGTCGCAGGATATGACACAATCGCGGGTCCAATCTACATGGTGCAGTATCGGCACAGTTCGTAAGTTTTCTCGAATGGCGTCCCACACCGCATGCTCCGTCTCGGTCTACTACCATCGAGTGTTCTTTTTTAGGAGGACCTGCATCGGTGCTATTAGGTCTGCATAGTCTTGTATGAACTTACGATTATAATTCAACACCCCCAAATACTTCTGTAGTTGTTTTCGGCTCCGCGGTGTTGGCAGTTCAGAAATCGCCTTAATCCTTTCTGGGTCTATACGCACCCCTTCCTTATTCACACGGTGGCCTAAAAACTCTATTTCATTTTGTCCAAAAGTCGACTTATCGCGGTTTACCGTCATTCCTCCTTGCTCTAGCCGCGTCAAAACTTGTTCAAGTAGGTTTACATGTTCGTTCCATGTCGGGGACGCGATGAGAATGTCGTCGACGTACACGGTCACGTGTGTCATTATTTCTGGCCCTAGCACCGACTCTAATGCTTTCATAAAGTGGCAAACACTTAAGTTGATACCAAATGGCCAGCGTTTAAACTGATACACACGTCCGCCACATTGGAACACAGTGTATTTCCTCGACTCTGGGTGCAATGGCACTTGCAAATACGACACCACTAAGTCAAGACGAGAAAAATACTCACACTTAGCGAACCTTTGTAATAATTCGTCTACTGGTGCTGGCGATTCTCACTCGAGCAGTATTAGCATATTCGCCCTTATCGAATCAAGACAGATGCGAACGTTACCGTCCTTTTTTTGGCACTACAACTAGCGGATTTATATACTACGAGTCGCTTCTCTCTATAATCCCCGCGCGGAGTAGTCTTTGTAGCTCCCTCTCTACGGGCGGGCCTGCAGCCTGAGGAACAGGACACGTTTGGCAAACAAACAGCGTCTCTTTCCGGATACGAAACTTACTCTCGTAAGTCCGTTCCTTCCCTTGCAGGTCGGAAAACACTAGCCATGTCGGCCGAGAATTAAACTCAATTCCTCGCGTTGATCTGGCGAGAGCGGGTTCGTAGAGTGGTCGGTAGCTTTGAAACGTGGTCCCGAGTTCGGTCCCCGCTCGGTGTCGCTACTCCCGTCATTTGTTTCCGTGACATCATTTTCATATTGTATGTGTACCCGCCATGTTGGAATAACACTCTCATTTGTGCTATTGTCGTTTGCCCATTGGAAAGTGTATTCTTTCCCGCCTGCCATAAACGACACGGTGTTACTGCTATAAAGAACGCGCGCCGCTTGTCGCGCCAAGAAATATATTCCCAAAAGGCATTTGACAGTAAGGCCTTTCACTACTAGAAAGTTAACCAGGATTTTAACCCCTCCTAGTTCCATCTCCAATACCACCTGCTGTTTTACAGACTTATTGCGGGCTCCGGTCACTCCTACTAATGTCACACCCGAGACTGGAACCGTCGCTATCTCTTTGCCACAGCCTGCATGAAACAAATCGTTTACCAATATTTTATCTATCACAGATACTTGTGATCTGGTATCAATGATAGCCTCTACCTGAATTTTCCCTATTTGTATTTCGAGGGAGGGGGATTTTTTTGGTGTTGTCCAGAAATTTTTGCGGGTCAAATCTGCGTCTTCTAGCTCTGTGGCCTCTTCTATTCCTATCTCTAGCTGGCAACCCTTCACTGGTAACAATACCTCGCTGACATTTGAAGCCCCGGCGACGTGAGGTACACGTCCCGGGCCGCAACTAGTTTCCCGACCCTGATTCCGCGGCGTGGATTTCTATGGTACATATACGCGAATCGATCCCGGGAGGGGCCGACGGACGAAAATCTTTTCTCCCACCATTGCTTGTCTGGTATGAGTACGACGATGCGTTTCTATATCCATTCCCTAACGGAGCACTTCCCCGCGTAGGCCCCCAATGTTTTCTGTCATCTTCCAGTGTCTCGGCTGTTTCTTTGTTTACCCCGGGCTGACGTGTATACCGCGGTCGTTCAATAGCCTGATGCTCAAAACGTTCTACCAGGGCTACGAGACTCTCACAGCTGTCTATGTCTGCGGCAATGGCTGCGTCGCGCACGTATCGGGGAAGATGGCGTATCAAGTGATGTACCAATCGCCCCGCCAAGAACCGGCTGTCTAAAAATTCACATTCCTCGGCTAAACCTCGTACATATTCGGACATGCTAGTCCCGCTTTCGGCATAGTACCGGCCTTGAAATATCTCCTGAACGAGCTTGTCCTGCTCTAACGCATTCCAGTAGCGCTTTACAAAAGTCTCTCTGCACTGTCCGTAGTTATCCCACTTTTCGGACATTCGCTGGCCCCATTCCTCTGCTGCATCTACTAGACGGGATAAGAACAGTTCTACTTTGAGTATATCGGGGATGCACGCATTACGCAAATATCTGTCCATCCTTTTAATAAATCTAACTGGGTGAGCGTGTGTTGTTTTTCCCGAGAAAGTCGTAATCATTCGTTCTATATTCAGCACAGGCGATGGCTGTTTTCTACCTCCAACTGCCAGTGCTTGGAACGGTGCATTTATCTGCCAATTTTCTACTGTCGTTAATCGTTGCCCTATCTCGTGTACAGAAGCCTCTACCAGCTCAGTCTTCTCTTGAACACGCTCTATTTGCGAAGAGATTTCTCCTACCCGCGACGATACCTGGTTAGCGTTCTCTTCTCCTTGCTCGTATAATGTCTGACTAGCCTGTATGCATGCGGCCACATGTCGATTCAACCTTCCTTCTACTCTATCCATTTCCGCCCTAAGTTCGGTGCCACTTTCACTTACGTCGTTCCTGAGCGTATTTTCAAGCAATTGTAATTTTTCGGTTGTTTCCGATCTGTGGTTTCCGATAGACTGCAAAAATTCTCCCCTTAGCCGATTGTCCTTTTCCGACATCTTTTCCTCGAGTTGTGTAAACCTAGCCATTAGCTGTTCTACCTGCTGTCGCGATTGTTCTGCCTGTTGTGCCACCAGCGCCTGTATTTGTAACCTCCTTGCAGGTCACCCTGTATCTGCCCGACCATGTCGCAGTTAGACGTCTCCGCGGGAGATTTTTGCCAAGGCTGACCTCCCTGTACCACAAGTGAACAATCACTTTCTCTACTTGACACTAAATTATTTAATTGTAATTCTTCCTCCTCGTCATAAACAAAGTCTCCGTTGTTCCCCGCCATAACAAGACGTGTCGTGACCAGTTGCTTATTAAGGGGCTATCCGATACCCACAGAGATTTGACACACACACTACTACAAAATACACTACTTATAACTAACCTAACTACTCTAATTATAGCTTGACCATGTGGCATGCACTAACACACAGAAGTACTACGTTGAAGGTCCCTGCTGCACGTTCTTGCTGCTCCCCGATTCCTGGAAAAAGCCACTTACTGGTCGATGAAACGTCGTCTCTGCTGGTCGCCTGCTGCCTCGTTCCCTCTGCTTGCTCTGGTGTCTGTACGTAATTATTAATTTGAAAATGTTGTCTCACCAATCTGTGTCCCTGGGACGTGCCTCTGCGACCCTCGCGCCGCCAGACTCGTGGGCGTGGTCCAGGTTCGATGTCCGGGCAGGGCACTGCACGGCTGCGCAGCTGTCACCTCGCTGTACGTCCACTCCAGCGTACGTCGGTCCGGTGATGATGAGGTGTTGCGTTGTCCCTCCAGATGTGCACTTGTTGGTCTCGTCACTGCGCGCCGCAGTACCGCTCTCGTCCAGTCTCAATTCGTTTCTCACTCGATGCCCTGAGAAGCGCACTCACTCCAAGTTCAACGAAAGTCCGATTCCTCAGTTTGGGCGAGCACGAAATGTTTATCACGGGAGTGCGGTTCGTAGCCCCAGGTTGGCGCGCCACGTTTACGACGTTCCTCGTAAACACCACACAGGTAACACGGGGTTTATCTATCTCGGCTATAAAAAACTGAATGTTCGTTTCCTGGCTCAGTGAATCAATCGTGAACTGCTCTCGTAGGGCGTGCAATAAAATACTGATTTTAATTATTTGATGAAAATGAACCTCACATACTCTGGGTGCCTACTGCCGCCCGTCTTTGTTTTCAGTTCTACTATTCAGAAAATTATTCACGACGAATGATATCATGGGGTGCCTACCGCCGCCCCTGATATACGAAACAAATCGATGAAAATTGGGACCTTCACTCTCCCTCGACGTCCGCGGCCGAATGCCTCCACCCACTTTCTCTGTCGCGGCTCTTCTCTGTCTTGGCGGCAAACCACCCTCCCAGTCCAGTGGTCACGAGGGGGTGCCTCCGGCCAATCAGTGTCGAGCATCCTTCAATGCTCCGCCTTCAGAGAACAGATTCCGTTTCAATTCACCTCGCCTTCTTTTATTTTCAAATTGAATTATTAATCTACAGTTACATATTTTGTATAAATTCCAAAAATTGCACGTTACAAAGTGCTTGCATCATGTTTAATTAAAGGCCACCTTGAAATACAAATTAATATACTACGCAATCATTTTCGAGATTCGTAACGGCAAAAGTGTGTGTCATATCTATTAGAGTCAATGCAAAGAAACCAATGTTAGAAGACGTTAACACGCAGGTATTTATAATTAAGATTACTGTTGAGTATAGTATACATGCAGCGCCCGTTCTTTTAATGAGTAGATATTATAGATAACATTTATCGGAGCAGTGTGACGTAGTTGTGAACATTGCATGAGCCTATGTAAATGACAGCACGTGGCAATGTATACGTTTACATGCAGCGGAAATATATAAACT
>PNEQ01003401.1:3214-29636 GCA_003012365.1 Medauroidea extradentata
GGGTCCCGGGTTCGATTCCCGGCCGGGGAATTGTCATTTAATGTCACTTCCTCGGGTACAGGACTGGGTGTTTGTGTTTGTCTTGTGCTTGTCAGTGATGATATCTTTCCTTTGAGACTACTACGTTCGCTAATATATGATTACCCTGTTGGCCGTGGAGCTCCCCGCTGTTGGCCATTAATAAGAAAAAAAAAAAAAAAATTATACAATTAATGCGTTGAAAATTAAATAATAAATATTATGCAATACAGGTGTGTGTATCTATATACATATAGGGTGAGTCTGAATAACACAGACAAAATTCCTTAGGAAAAAATAAGACGAAAATGTAAGAACCACTTTTTCCAAAACTGATTTATTAAGGAAGCTAGGTGCCCCCAAAACTCAGATTTTGAAATGATTTAAATGAAATATTTTAGAAACTAATTGTGATTAAGCGACAAATAGGCGAATAGTGATTTGTATAATTGAGGTCATTCACCTCAGGAAACGTTGTTGGAAAGATCAACCGCCTTCATTGTGGAAATGGGGGTTGTCACCCTGTGTTTGCATGAAACTTATTAACGAACACTTGTAAGAGATTTATGGTATGTATTTATTAATCAGCACATTCAAATTAACAAAAAAAAATTCGTCTTGTCCGAACATTCTCAGGTGATCCGTTTGCGAGAAATCCGTCGTGACATTATTCAAAACAGAAAAAGCGTGGCCTGACAGGTAGGCAATCCACTTCTCACGGGACTTGTAACTATGATTAAAGACGGACAATTCGGTACTATTATTTACCAATGTACATGACACTTTACACATTAAAATTGCAGTGGGCGCTATCTGTGTTACAAAATGAAGCTATGGGGTAGTTTCTCAAACGTCTCATCTCGTATCACGTACACATTTTATTTCATTAATTAAACGTGAAACATCAGTAAGCTATTGGTCTGAAAATCACCAACAAACTCCACCTGCATACTCCTTATTAAAAATGAAAACAAATCATACGTTCAACATACAGTAGGCCTATACAAGGTTTTTCTTAGGGTGATGGGCCACCTTGAAGTGTAAGCCTAAACCTGTGTTTATTGTAAACATTACAGAAAGTATTTGACGTGGAACAGTGACATCTATGACTGCCGTGACAAGTTAACATACGTAGAACAAATAAGGGTTGCAACCGTGATGTTGCATAAACCTTCGTGATGCTGAACCTAATTATTTATGGATAATTGGTCAGCATGCTAACTATGTATAAGTAATTTGTCATGTGTCACCCTTCTAAACATTGCCGTTCGCCAGGTATGTGCATAATGGTTGCAATTTATGCACCTGGCATGGAAGCTCAATGTAATCGGGTATGGACTCACATAACACATGTGGCAGGTCTGCATGTCAATAAACAAGGCCCCAAATGTCATCCCTGAAGAGGTATTGTCATGATGCCACCAAATTCCATGTTTGAATCTGTTTCTCAGCTTAATTGTTTTCTTCAGTGTTATATTTTAACTGAAATAAGTAGATTTTAAGACTGACGTTCAGTTTGTAGTTCGTTTCCCTTTCGCTTAAGATAAGTGCAAGTTGTAGTACTCAGTGCTGCCAGAGTCCTGGGTGGCATGAGAATGATCTTATTTAAGAATTATGTGTTGATCGAGAATATTGAAAGTTGAGCACATAGACTTAGGCAACCCTGATGTCCCTGGTGTCGCCTAGGGCGTGGCCGTGCGGCATGCCTGTCACAGGTGCACTGTTAATTAGATTACTGCGGAGGGCGCAAGAGACGACAGGGGAAACGCTGTATATGTGAGGCTGACGCTATGTTTCGAGGCCATTTTTGCTATTTTTCTTCGAGCGGCCGCAGGCCACTCTTGTCACTGTTCGTCTGAGAGCAGTGACGGGCATCATTGGGCACGCTGGCAGATGTAACGGGTTATTGAGGAGAGTCTGAGGACCTCCTTAGGATTGAAACTTGAACCCTTCGTAAAGTTAGGAGTCGTTGAAAATCTGAGGTGCCACAACCAAGGTATGTTGAGACAATTTAAGTACTACAGGGGTGAGTGAGGCAGGACACATATTCTGATCATCTTAATATTAGTATTCATGGAACGATGGATAACTGAATATGGCTTTACTTTAGTGAGAGACTGTACTTACAGGTTAACCAGAGAATTGTCTTAACTAATGTAGAGTCATTGAGATGGTAAGGATAAGCCCATATTGTATATTGAAATGCATTTGTTCTAATTAAAGTAAATATAAACAAGTTGGAGCTCAATTCAGTCTTTATGTCTTTCATAGTAATCTCTGAAATGTGAGTGACAGTTATTATTAGCATTGGTTTTAATTGTATTGTAGTGCTTCCTGGTATACAGAGCTGTTGATCTTGTGTGGTTCTCGTTTCTTGTATAACAAGCTGGTCATGGGAGCACGTGCTTGTGCTATGTGTGCTCTAAATAACAATGATGAAGGAAGGGCCTTAACGAGATTTAATTTCAGAGACGTTGATGTCCACTTAACCAAATCTCTTCCCCAGTTAACTCATAGTGCCCCGGGTTGATTTTTTCCATGATCACCCCCCCCCCTCTCCGATGATCGCCTTACTGCAGGCTCCTTTAGGCATTGTGGTAAACTCACGTACTCTCCATTTTGCATGCGGGGCCCCATACCCCCCTTAAAAATATAGTATAGGTGGTGACAGCATATTGCACTACCTCCACTAAATATATGGGTAGTGCCCCCCCCCTTCCTTTACACCCTAAAACCTACCATACCACAGACTATAGCGGGTCTTAGCTGGCAGTGCCCTTTCAAATAGTGGCAGCGGTGGCTGGGTCTCGCGGGGTCGTGAAAGTATGCATGTTATGAATAGTACACTAGGAGGGTCCAATTTGGTTGCCCTCATAATGAAATATGTGCCGTATCCTCGGAAGGGATAGTTCACATCACAACAAGGTACAAATGTCAGTAATCAAGGCCCATCGAATTGTATTCCTAAAGAGGTATGCACATTGTTATGAATAGTAGGCTACACTAGAAGGCTCCAATTTCAAGTGCCTTAATGTTTTTAATATTTTGTCTTTCATTTTCAATCACCATTGTTTAATTTCTTACGTCAGTGTTGCATCAGCTATCCTATGTCTTGTATCCTTCCGCTTGAACATGATGTAACAGAAAACAATACTCTTCTAACATAAGACATTTCAGAATACAAATAATCTTTTGTTATGTTTTTACTATTTTTTTCAGTATCAGTTTTGTGTTTTGTAACTCTATTCTATTAAGTGTTTTTTGTATGTGAACTACTTTTGCGGAGCTGGCTTGGCTACGCCAACTCCAACGCCATGTTGAGTCAGTCCGAGTCTGACGCGTGGAGGAGATAGACGCCTCGTCTACCCCAGGTCCTTCACCAGTTTTTCATCAGTCACTTTAGTTTTCAATAGTTTAGTTTTAGTTACCGGAACTGTTTAGTTGTGGTTTTGACCCGGTGCTCCTCGCCCCCTGCCAGCCGTCACGTCCAGGGGGTTAAATTCACATCGTAAGTTCACCGCCAGCCTATTGCTGTTTTCTCGCGTAACCTACTGAAGGGATTTATGCTCCAAGTCCGCTCAACTGGCATTGGCCTTCAGCAGATACCAGTCACAAGGTCTGCCATGCCGGTCGCTTGCTACGAAGTTATGTCTCCTCGCACACAGGAATCGTGTGAGAGACCTGTGTGTGTACATTCAAACTGTTTCCCTTGCTTACTGACTGTGCCAATATGGAACAATACCAGCAGTCTCTCTCCTTGTTGCGCGTACAGTGCAGTGACTAACAACTTGACTCTGCCCGACGAAAGAACCATGTAACCCTGCCATTGAAAACAGTACTCCAGTCACCCACACCGCTCCGCACTGCACTTCAAAATTGTAACCTTAAAAAATCCCTGCCTGACACAACATATCATCATCGCTCCTGTAAACGACAGCTTCTGCTGCTGTGTTCCTTACATTGACGATCACTGAGTTTCTGCCACAAATGAGATGCCTCAAGGACACTTCACTTGCCAGTGCCTGCACTAGGGGCATGTGTAGCTTTGCGACGGGAAGATGGTCCCTCGGAATCGTCATCTGGCCACTGTCGCACAACAGCTTGTCAGTCCGGCGGTGCACCATGCATCCGCCCATCACTACCAGCATCCTGACGTGCAACGCTGCAGTGTACACCTATGCTCTCAATGTCCTGGATTGTGCTGTCTGTCATGCATCTGTGAGTACCTGCCAGTAGCAGTGCTACATGTTTATCATAATTTTCATCTTAACTGGAAATACATTTACAAGTGGATAAGGTAGTCGCAAGTGATCATTATGCAGTGCAAATATAAAATTATGAATTTTTGCCATGTGAATGCCCTTAAGAGTGAAGTTACAGAATATTATTTTGGAAAACGTGAATAATATGAATAAAATTGACACTACTAAATAATTGTAACTTGCAGCACTATGAATCTCAGTCCCTTATATATGGAATGTTATAAATCTTAACTCATATTATGATGAACTAGACATTGAAACAAAAGTCTGATGGGACTTACATTATTATCCAACTACTACGCCATCTAGTCCGCAGACTCGTTCCCCAGCGCTTCCTATGGGTCCTCTCCATACTGCCATTTCTGCCCGACTAATACACTCTCAGAATGGCGTCTATACACGCCCGACACCGCTCGAGAACCAACTACATACGTTCCACAGCCATATTGACAAATAGACCTGCAGTGCAATACCTAGTCAGTGCCCAGTTGCAAACGGCACTACCACCCACGATGTGACAAACAATGAGCTTGCTGACCTAGCCGCATGCCTGCACGCCCACCAAATTGCCTCCCCAGGCCTGAACTGTGACCTGCCAGTGATTGACATCCAAGAGGAAACTAACTCATTGTCGAAAGTATATTTAAAAAATCACTAACGAGGCAAAATATAACACAATGTTATTTAGAAAAAGGTTTAAAAATGAAATTTTGTTTGACTAAAGCATACTCTGCTTATTTATGTTTTTCCATTATCTTTAGTGTTCTTTGACAGTCATCTATATCGCAATGGAGCATGTCCAAGAAACTAAATTCAGTCATGCACTCCCATTGCACAGTTCTTTTATATACAGTATTATGTCTCACATAAAGCATAAATAAACACCATATGTTGATTTAACTGTAGCATCATAAACTATTTTTAAAATTATTTTCTGTATATAATCAATGCAGAACCCATGCAAAAGGAAGGATGGTACGAATAATCATCTTGACATGTTCATGAAGTGCTGATCTATATATAATCCTTAAACAGTGTCATATACTTCAGGCTAACTGGGTTGAGTGTACTGTCCCTTCTTGAGAAATGACTAGCTATTGTTTGCCATGTTCCTAGTTGTTAGTGTAAGTTCCATGAAGCTGCTGGGCTGGCGGAATCCATCACATATTGTGCTTTTGTGCTGTGGTAGCTCACTATTACATGAAAAGAATAAAATTAGGATTCAGGTTTGGTTTAGTTTTTTAGTTGTCTGCATAATTATATGGAACTAAGGGAAAATATATGTAGGTATCTAATTTTCAGATATTATTAAATTTCTTTTTTCTTTCAGCATCGCCGTGTTAGTGAACTACTTGCAAATTATATACCAGAGGACGAAGCAAAGTTACTCAGTAATGGAAGGTAAAGTTGTACGTCAAAGTATCAAGTTTGTAGTTTGTCAGTGCTATGCAGTGGTAGCCTAGTACGTATATTGTTAAACTTGTGTTAGACATTTGGAACTGTTTGTTGAGGCCACATAGTGTTTGAAGACATTAAAATTCAAACTTCCCATCTATTCTGTAACCAGTATACAGCAGCGCTACTGATGCCTCTATGAGTCAAGTCATCTTGAAAATTATGACGATGAGTAATGGACTTGTACGCTTCGCTATCTAATTGTTTAAATGTCGTATAAATACAATCAATCCACTTCATTTGCTCTCAAGGTCCCAGACACTGTTGGGCCATTATTTTCATAATATGTGTAGAATCAGAATAAAACATTATAAACATTCATATATGTTTCATTTTGGCTTGGAATACGGCCTCCTGGGTAAATGTATTTTGCGCGTTCGAAGCCTAGAAATACGGAAGCGGTAAGAATGACACAGCATCATGCCTCAGCCTGGGTTCTAGGTGCAAGTATTCTTGCAGATTACTTGCCTCTGTGAGACATTAATTGGACCTTAGCACGTAATATTAAATAATATAAATGTGTGTCTTTAAAATATTCTGCCCACACATTTTCTTACCTAAAAAACTGCAAAAACACTCATTTTTGGAGGACTAAAAAGTGGATATAAACACGTGTAACATTCTTGGATGCTATTCCTAGGCAGAAATCATTCATGTACGTCTGTCAGCCGAAGCTCTGCACCTCACTTGGCAGCTTGGGCAGGTGGCTACCCCTTCAAATATATATTTTTCACGTAGTGTATAATTTTTCTCATTGTTTTTGGAGGAAGATTTTTGGTAGACAGTATTTTTTAAGAGAATTCCCATTCCTGAAAATATTGTTTGTAGTTTATCCTTTTCAGTTCTGGTACTTATTGCTTAACCTAGTTATATAATCCCTGACGATAGTATTTCTTTTTAACAGTGTGAATTTCTTCAATAAGTTATTGGCAATGACCAAAATATTAGTTACATAATTATTGGTTGGCCATTAAGTTGTGTTTTATTTTGTCACGTGTAAGTATATGTAAAAAAAATTTCTCTGTAACCATTCCTCTTGTGTTTGAATATTGATTAGAAATATCTTTTGTAGTTCAGTGAATTATTTACAGTTCTGGGAAGAAAGTTTGTACACGAGAAGAGATAATTTTAAGGGTATTGTATTCCAGTAATTGTCAGATAATTTTTTCTTAATTTTTTTTATTTTCCTTGTTTAAATCAAATTACATTTTTCTAGTAATTAGCTACAATTATGGCGTTGTTATTTGCAACAATGAAATCTGTTGAACATGTGTCCTACATTGAAGAACTGATCAGCAGGTACATTGATGCTTGTAACATACCATAGTAGCAGAGCTCATCATTGGTGATGAGCATATCCCATTTCTTGAGGTATATCTTACAGTACAAAACTCTCATTTTCAGTCTGTCAATTGTTTTCCAAATTCCTTACAGCCAGTTATGACCAGCTGCCATTTTCTCTGCCAGAGGGACAATAGGACCTTTGATTTCTGTCTCCATGTCTTATGTCGTCACATGGTCAGCTTCTTGTGAACCTTCAAGGGCTGCTACTCCTCTCATGAAGCTGTTTCAGGACTTAAGTCTGTGTTACGTTGGTTGATGGCTGACAAATGGATGTCCTACATGTGTTTATTGTTATTTATTCTCGGATGCTTTGGAATGTGAATAAGAAAGCCAAATTGGTGCTGCATATTCAGCAGCTGAAGAAGCTCATTGCAAAGGCTGAAGTTCTGAGATTGGTGGGGTGAACACCAATGCCCTTCCTGTTAGCATCTTAGTATATTAGTACATGCAAATACTTTACTTGTGGTGTTACAGCAATGTCATTTGAAAGTCAAGAGTTTGTTCAAAGGAGACCAAAGTATTTAGGTGTAAAACAACGAAGGATTATTTCATCTTGCCACAATATGTTCACTGTCCTCTTGGCTTTTTTGTGCTGGTGGAAAGAACAAACTTGCATTTTGGTTGGCTTTGTCTTCTAATTATGTCTATGTAGTATGTATCAAGTTCTTTAAAGCAAAGTACACAGAATTTTCTACTTCTTTAAAGCTACGACCTCGTGCAGCTACTGCAGTATCATCTACAGAGATGAATCACTGGGGTACCTTCTGTTCTGGGCTGATCATTGGTGTATATATTGTAAAGTAAAGTTGCTATGGCGCTGCCTTGTGCTTTTATATTTTTCTGGTGGCACTAAGGACTATTTTTCCCAGAAAGAGACCTACAACTTTCTATTCACGAAGAAAGTTCTTAGCCTTGAGGTCAGCGTGAAGTCTATAGTAAGTTCATGAATCTTACGAAGTCATGTAGCCTATTATGATAAATAATTTTGTAAGCAGCAGTTTAATCTGTGAAAGATATCCCCGTAATGCATTTTTTCCCAAAGTCATCCTCCTAGCAGACAAATCTATGAGCAGAGCCCACATCTAATACGCACATGTATAACCACGTAGCACCACTTGGTGCTGTCCTGGCACAAAGGCTTATAATGGGCCATATGCCTAGACCTACTGGTGAGCCATGTTGCTGCTGTATGAAGGAGGCCTGTGTAATCAACCACCAGTCCTCTGAAATGGCACAAAAGTATATTTTTTATAGGGGTGAAGGGTTGCGCGTCCTATGTAATGATAAGTCTGTGGGAGCTAGGCTCCCTTCTGAATGGCATAAACCATGAGAGGTATTTCGACTGCTGGCTTCTTTTTCTCTTTCACCCCTTCCCCCACTCCTTGAACGGAATGTTGAGTTTGACAGTTCTTAGTAGGGAAGCATATTGTACTAGCTTACAAAAACACTGTAAAGGGTCTCCCTCTCAACAACGGAACCAAATGACTTCATGTTGAACATGTTTTTTTTTTTATTGTGGCCGTGACGTTCGGAGAGAAGTTACGTTGCAGATTCTGCTGTTTCTTTTGGTTAAAGTCCTTGAAGGGCACACATTCAAAACATGTCACCTTTTGAGTTGCAAAAACTTATTGATGGTGCTGTTGGTTGTTCAGTCAAGGATTATAAAAAAATTTAAAGGTTGCAAAGAACTGTTAATAAAGACATCAATGCCATCTACTCTTGTGGGTTACTGGCCATGAAGGTTTTCTACGGGGCAACAAAAAAGTTCCCCACTGAAGGAACTTACGATAGCGCTTTAAATTCCAGTATGGGTGTCTAATGGTCTCCAGGCCTCATTGATTTCTCACGTACTGGGTTGTTACAGGAACTTTGAACCCAGTGAGTTAATCATGTCCGTTGTGGGCTTTGTCACAAAAAAAATCAGATGATGTACTTTAACCTACTGTAACTCTTCACATTTGGCATCCCACTTCATTGAAGGTTGATTACTTAATTGTTAGTGTGAAGCAGTTAGTTAAATTATAAAAGAAAAATAGAAAAATAAAATAGTCAAGCAACCCATATTTGTTGATTTCACATAAAATGACCCTTGGGTTATTTAGAAAAAAAGAAAAATGAATGCAGATTGAAGAGAAAGAAAAAAAGGACAGAAATCTTAGGGGGATGGCTTTGTATCCACAGAGTTGGTGGAAGACACAATGCCGTGAGACTTCCCTTCTCCAAGTGCCAACCAGTCTTCACCCTTGTTCCAATGTTGCCCAACTGTACAATACTTGTCCTGGCACTGGAGCAGGAGCCTAGTCGACTGACTGGCCATCATTCACTGCTGTCCCCTTC
The DNA here is from genome assembly GCA_003012365.1 of Medauroidea extradentata. NCBI lineage: Eukaryota > Metazoa > Arthropoda > Insecta > Phasmatodea > Phasmatidae > Medauroidea > Medauroidea extradentata. Next base: position 12,631 of record PNEQ01003401.1, read on the forward strand.
CCAGCTAAATATGCAGTGTATGACAGTTGTTCACACGCTGTTGCTTCGTTTGTGAACTAGTTATACCACGTGTTCTTTCACTTAAGCTGTTATTAAAAGGCTTATTCACCTATAGTTAAATTTATATAATTTAACCAATTATTGCCTAGTTAGAACTCTATTTAATAAGTTAAAATGCAATGGATGACACTTGTTATTGTCCATGTAAAATTTTTTTTCCTAGCGTAATTTGGCTAAGACAAGCAAGTGTTAGAAACTGAATTTATCATTATATAATTATTTGCGGTACATATTCAAACATATTATTGTTGTTCAAGCTTGTTGCATGTGTGCTGAAGACATTGCAGCAATAACTGTGTTCACATAATTCTCAATAGTTGCAGAATTTATCCGGTTTTATGACATAATCATTGAAGATTTATGTTTTCAAAATTATTTTTATTTGATTACTAAAATCCTTCCATTGTAAATGTAAAGTAGGTTACATGTACATATATGATAAATATCTGGAGTAATTGCAAAGGAAGTCGGGGAAAAATGTCAGAAAATTGTGAACCTCTGCCTTCAGCAACTCTTCAGAGTGTGAGAAGAAAATAAGATATGACATTTGTGTGAGAAACAGCATGCACTACTGATGTTGAACTTAAGAAGGTAATCCTTTAAATTATGAAAAAATTCTAAGGGATGTGTAATGTAGTTTCAGTTGCTAATGTAGGCCTACTAAAACTGCAGGAAAAATAAAAATAAACTCAGGCTCTTAAAGAGTGACTTTAATGTTGCGTTTTTATTAACTGAACTGTGGATTAAGTATTATATTGAGCAAAGTTTACTTGTAATATTTTTTGCTTCATCTTTTGCCATGTGGTCTATGTTGGCGCAGTGGCTAGAGCACTCGCCTCCCACCAAGGTGATCCAGGTTTGATCCACAGCGTTTCACGTATGTGAATTGTGCTAGACAATGCTGCTGGTTGGCTGGTTTTCTTGGGGATCTCCCATTTACCCCGCCCCTCTCTTTCCAGCACTTCTCCATTGAAAGGCACCATTCCATATTAAGCTTCAGGGCAAGTTGATGCCTACTGGTGTCCAGTTGTATTCTGCATGCGGAGTGCTATACCGTGGTCCCTCTTAACACAATATTTATTTATTTAATTATTATTCTTAGCAAATCTTTAAAATTGGTCAAGGAGGATTTTAAGAAATTTTATTACAAATTTGTTTGAGCACCGCTCAGAACTGTTTTGTACGGCAGTGAATAAAAATACTTTGTAATTGCCAAGGAACACATTTAAATATTTGATGTTACCTTGGGGCAAATTCTGTAACCAAAAATGAATTGTACAGTTTTATTCAGTTTATGTGGCATAAGCTGTTACAGTTAATATTTATCCACTCAGTTAACATTGTAATTTGGTAACTAAAATACTTTTCATGATTTCGTAGGTTGACATGTCTGGTATGTAGTCATAGACCGATATTTGACACAGTAGCTGTTCTGGGTCTGCATCGTAAAGGAAAGAAACATATAAGTGGTAAGTCCTGTGAATAGTTAATTGTTTAATGAACTATATAGGATATTAGTGTGGGTAGCAAGAAAAGTGCACGTATTAATTTTTGCATATTTGTAACTCTGCGAGAGAAAGGAGAACGAGAAGGATTGTGTGTCATAGTCTCCAGCTGTCTGTGTCGTATGTGACTTAGCTGACGTTTTGAAAGAAATTTTATATTATCTTCAGTAATGTGTATTTTTAAAAAGTAGTCTTTTTTTATGTAGTGTTTGATTTTTGTGAGCGAAATGTAAAATTTGGTTTCTTGAAAGACTTGTGTTATATGTTGTGACACAGTGAAACTTTTCTTTCAGTGGTAGTCACAAAGGTGACATTTTAAGTTTAAGTGAACATTGAGCATAAAATGGAAAAGCTAGCAATGGACAGCCAAAAAAAATTTGAAATGGCTTGTGCTTACTACTACACGTAACATACGTAACAGGACATTCGGACAAAATTGAATCAATCACAAAAAAAAAATCAAGACCCAAATGGAACCCTTTGTTGTGACGATAGACCATAGCATAAAAGTTTCTTGAAGCAACTTCCACCGCTTCAGCACGTGCGTGTGCTTACATTTGTGTGCCAGCACTGACGTGGCAGCACATTGATAATGTGAAGGGTGGCGAGCTGTGTAAAGGCCGTACTACAGTAAAAGTAACCGTAACCACAATCATTCCTGCTGTCATTGCTAAAACTATTGAAAATAGTAATGCTACAATTTACATAAAACAAGCCGGATGGTTATAGTTCTCCTCCAGTTACGTTCATTTTCCAGCAAATTACTTTTAAAATATTTGCTTGCTGTTATAACATATTACATAAGTTACTTTCCCTAATTTTTATTTTGTTTGCATTTTGCTCTGAAAAATCTCTTAGCTTTAGCTTATTTTCTGAAAATACATATATCTGTGGCGATCTAATGGCGATTGATTGTGCATTTTATATGGTTATGGCTTTGAATCCACGCAGTTGAAGCATGCACCATATTAGATAATGAGTTCAACTGTTATTGTTATTTATATGGTTAGAACTATTTTTATTATAGCATGGCCTGAGGGTGGGGGGGGGCCCTGCCTTATGCACTTGCACTACTGTGGTGATTTGTCCTTTCTCCTATGCTCCAGGCACGTGTGCTCTGAGGGAGGAGCATGGTGGAGACAAACCGCACACCCCTGCATCCCCTACTCTGTCCTGAGAAAGTATACAGCAGCTGTACAGTGGTATTTTGTTGCCAACACCCATTCAAAATACAAAATAAATAAAAAGAAAGAAAGAGACTAATCTAATAGCTATTTATTTTTAATGTATGTAATAAACTGCTGAGTGGTTTCATTCCTTTTTGTTATAAGGGTTTTTAACCGTGTCTGGGCCGGTTTTCCTTTCTCTCTTTTTAGTTATAGGTTACATGCTATGCTACAGGTAGCTTTGGGAAGTAGCCAGGGTCCCAATCCTGGCCATTACTCGCAATCCCCTCTGCCCCCTTGTATGAATTCTCCCTTGTAGGCATGTGGGGCTCAGCCCTAAGACATATTCAAGTTATTCTCGTTGCCTAGATTCCCATAATAGCACAATAAACATTTACTAGCGGGATACAATTGGAAGCATTTTTATCTGTTCAACAATCTTGCTGTATAAAGTTTTCTTATATTATAATGCCATAGTTTCTTTTTAATCAAATGTAATGTAGTCTACCATCACATTAATAATATTTAACTATTGATATAAAGTGTAGTTATTGAACTAATTATTTACAGAAATAACACATCTGAAACTATGCTTCTATGTTTTAAAAATTCAGCAAACTTGCTAGAAACATGATTTTCAGGCCTTCAAAATAGCTACAAACTGCTTTCTTTAGACTGTTGTAACTTCAAAAACGTGACCTGAACAGTGGCGGATATAAAAAAGGGGGGGGGGGATTGGGGAAATCCCCCCCCCCCCTTAAGATCCCAACCTTGTTTTAGAAATATTATACATTTTATTCAAACTATTGAAAATGCAGTAGGTGTTATGAACTTTGCAATGTGAAGACGTCGGGAGCAAATAATGATGACCATCATTTCTGTAGTTTGCAGCTTAGGTGTAATTAAGTATGTCAAATCTGGACAAATGCATTTCATAAATTTATAATTTATTATGTAGTGTAAATTAAACTACCAACGTATTTTGTAATGAAGTATTTCTTTTAAATTTAAGGATAGAAATTGTTTACATAGACTGTCTTACAAAAGTGGGTAATAATTATTTACCCCCGAGGTCTTCATATATTCTAAGAAACTGACTGTAAACTCTTTGAAAATGTTCCAATTTGTGTCTGTTGTGTGTTAAACATTAATGTTCAAAATCTTCTCAGAGTGCACCATTTTGCATCTTAAAATCAAAATTTTTTCCAGTGGAGAACCCCTGGAACCTCCGCTTTAAATCTGCCAACCAGTGCTAGCAAAAAATTACTTCCCCCTTCTCTCAATTCCATTCTGGATCTGCTCCTGACAAGAGGAATGTATTGACCTTGCTGGCCTTTAGGATCGCCTCTTAAGTCACATTGAAAAAAAAAAGAAGGCTAGAACGGAAACCTTGCATGCCAGTTTGACGTGCTGTGAATAGAGGCAATATGCTTCCCGTTGAGCGAGATACTCTGATTCTTATCACTATGCTGTTCTCGCGTGTCAAACATGGAGAATTTAAATCAATGATGTCTCCCTTTAAAACTGCTAAGATATTTAGGTTAATTTTTGAATAGGAATGAAGCCTATGTAAATTCCTAATAAGCCATTTCATAATTTTTTCAAACTATGACAGTTTAAGGGGTGGAAAGATGTAAAATGTTACAGAAATCCCATAAATCCGGTGTGGCCACAGAGAAATAATTTAAAAGTTGTTACTTTTTGCCATCCTATGTATTCGTATACTTTTTTGGGCTTGGGCCTGTATATACAGAAGAACTCCAACTATCCGAATTAATTGGGACCGATCCCACTTGGATGATACGTAATTAAGATCATTCGATTTTTTCTGAAAAAAGGGTACATATACTATGTATTTTAAAGAAAAAAGAGCTTTTTACATTTCTGAATGCATTTTTAATTAATTAAATGAAAAGGCAACACTTTTACATGTTATATATTGCATGTACTTACAAGTGCTGTACATTAATATAGTAAATTAAAGTCATTATTTGCTAAACACCTCAGTCAGAGTAAGCTGTTTGGTTGTCTTTTTTTTCTGAAAGTAATTAGGATATAGTTGGAGTTGTACTGTACATGTTTAATTTCTTAAGAATGGGGGTGGTACCTAGAAAAATAATGTAATATTTACGTGATTTTTCCAAATTATTTTTGCACCAAATACAACCACATAAAATAATAATTCCATGCACATTTTAGTTTTAAAGTTATTGATTTTTAAAAATGGCATATTTTCAAACACTGCCGTAAACCTTGAAACCTCGTTCTTATTGGCTAACACACGTATGATGTAGTTCGACAGTTGATTTTGTTTGCTGCCTGCCCGCCAGGCATTATAGTCGGTTTTGGAATTTTGCACTGATATAAAAAACTGGGCAAACTTAATAAACCCGGTTACTTAACAGCTTACTCTGAAAATTTGCTCCTTGTTAATGCATGCACGGTTGCAGTTGCAGTTTTTTTTAGTCAATATTGATGTTTTCAGTGGTACTGAGATGAGATGAGTTAAGATAACAAGGTAGCTTTCGCACACTGACATTTTAGTGATAGGTTTGAATTTATGTCAGTTTAATTTAATTTCTGTAGTGATGATAATGTACTAAGAAAGCATTTTATTGTTTCTAATCTGGTCAAGAATAACACATTTTGGTTTAAAGTTAACCGTATGATGTTTGTGTGCTTCCAAAAAGTCAGCCTACCAAGCTAACAGTTTGAATGCGTTCAAGCAAACTTGCTGGCTCTTACAGACTGGTGAGTGTTCTGATTGTGCAAGTTGGGAAAATAATATTACACATTAATTTATCTATTAAAAATAAAATTTTCTTTCCAATTATTGTTAAGTGTCTTATGAGCGACAGTGAGAACTTCCGCAGCAGTGCTGCCATCTAATGACACATTTTGCAAAACCCTGCCCACCACTCTAATTATCGACCAATCATATGTGCCTTGAACTTGTCTATTGGCTAAGCCGTTTCTACGGCCAAGCATTGGAACAGTAAAAAAACAATGAGTTGAACAGCTGTGGAGATTTAATTGCAACTTATAACTTATAAGAACTTATTTCATGCTTACCGGGTCATACTGCACACAGTATATTGAAACAACCATTACATACATATACAGTAGACTCCCGATTATCCGTGTGCGGATTATCCGATTTGCTGATTATCCACACAAAATATTTCACTTCAAACAGTAGAAAAAAAGTTGAAAACTTTATTTTTAAGTAATTTTTTCTTATTTATAAATACACACTGTGTTACTCGCATAATGTTCACCAACGTGTTACACCTGCAACTGTATTTTTAAGGCTTGGAAGAAGTTTTAAGTCTTTTCCAGCAGGAGAAACAATTATGTCCACGCATGAATGAATCCAGTAGAGTAATTCATGCATGAATGGATTAACTAAATTTTTCTTGGTCAAATAAGTTATCTGTGATTTTTTTTATTAATTGTGTTTTTATATCATAAGTGCATACCTCCTAGTAATTAATGCAAATAATTGAGAGTGTACTGTCTTCAATTGCTGCGTTTTATTGCAGGAATGAATTTGAACTTTTTTCTTTCTGCTGATATTTAAGGAAGGGTAAAAGTGGATTGTCGGTGATTTTGGATTATCCGAGGTATTGGCCCCCTCCATTAGCGCGGATAATCGGGAGTTGACTGTACTATACTTTTGTCGCTAATAGCAGACTAATTTCAGGTTTTGTTTTTTAGAAACCACGCAGTCCTCTTGTATTGTCATACGGCACTGTAGTAAATATTGTATGTTGGAGTAAATTTAATTGTAATGCTGCACAAATGAGCTATTATTGACACTTATAACTATAGAAGGTTGTATTTATTCGGAGTCCCAGTCATGCCTGTCCTTATTACACATACGACTGGATTTAACACAATTTCACAAACTAAATGTAAGTTACTGTAGAGTTAGTATAAACAGATATGCAATAACAAGTCAAATGAACTCACAGGGACACTAACACAGAGGCATTCGTCTTTACTGAGCTAAAATGAACACTTTTTAAATTCACGTTATTCTAGAGTTATACGGACTCAATTAAAGAAAGTGAGATACAATTATTCATTAAATTAAACATAAAATATAATAAAAAAAAATAGGTAACATCCCATTCTGATGACTTATCTTGGCGTAGTTGTTTAGAAAACTGGTAGGTGGTTTTGTTTTCGAATCTCGTTTAAGGCAAGTCGAATGGGAACTGCAGTGATATATCTGTGTGTGTATTTGCGTGTGTTTGAACTTGTCAGTTTGGACTCGTTGCCCACCATAAAAACACTACTAGATAATCTCTGCTATAAAGCATAACAATGAACTCCTGGAGAAAGTGGTTACGACTCGAGCCACGCTGAACGAAGTAATTGACCAAAGTTCTTAAAATGTCCGCCACCGCATGACTATCGCAGTACTCGTGCAGAAATAGTAATGTATTTGGAATGGTACGAAGCGTAGGAAAGAAAGAGAGGGCTGCCACCTCTACCTTCTCACAAACATCCCTGCGCTATGAGCTGTCTACTAAATATTTGAAACCGACAGTAGTACTGTATGTTAGTATTTTCTTTAGGGTAACAACCAAAATATATACTTAAATGGCCAACAAAACAGATTTAATGCAGTGTACGATTGGTTTTTCTGAAATTTTTCACTAAGTAGGTCAAATTAATATTATCAGAAACGTTTTGAATTTTTTCATCTATGAAGAACAAATTCTAACAATATTTTATTGCATTTGATTTCATGTATATGTAAAACTTTCTTTCTCCTGCAAGTGTAAAATAGCAGGTCTTTTGTGTTCAGCAATATGCAGTAAGTGTGAAGGATGATCAGGTAAGAACTCACCAGAATTTACAACACAACATGATAATGGTAATTAATTATATGACGAATCAGTCAAATTAAAAAACACTTTTAGGGGATGTTTTTGGTCGTATATTGACACTCATTGTAAAAAAACACAGAGAATCCTTTTGTGCAACTTTTATGATCATTTCAAAACTATATATTTAAGCAATCGTATCACTTTACAGATGAATTATATATTGTAAAGTTATGGAGTTTGCACAACTTGATACCTAAATCTTTATTGCCCAAGTACACTTTGCTATGTTACAGTGCCTCATAGCTCGATAACTACTACAGATACGAAAAAATATTACTTAAAAAAAGTTATATTTTGTTGTGTTCTTTAACTTTTGTTAAGATAAGTTTTCGATATCTCAAAGAGTTCACGAAATACTGCTAAAAAATGAAAAAATGGCCGTAAATGTTCAAGATGGCGGCCATAGCACAACATTTAGAAATTTTGATTTTTTGTATGTTGTTACTAGGCACTAGAGCTATACACATGCAAAGTCTTCCCTTCATTGTAATTTTTTCCAGGTAAAACCTGTACATGAATGGACTATAGATAAAAAACAGCAACACTCAACCCAAAGTGGACTAATTAATCCACAAGTACACCCTGAACAGCATCAACATGTGTTCAACATCGCTGCTGCCGGTGTGTGGCAGTACCACCCTCCTGTGCTTGATCCTAAAGGCTTACCTGGAGACACCTTGCTGTCCTTTATGCTGGGAGGGATGTCACTCCTCTCCAGTTAGTCCCAAATGGCCAAGGCTCACTATAGTTGTGCAGCCAAAGCACGAATCTGACAGGGTAGTGGAATACCACTGACAGAAGGAGATAACGCTCCTTCCAATCGCGGTGGCAGGTATTAAAAACCCATTCACCTAGCAGCGGTAACTCCCACAGGTTATTGCAGGGAACCACCTTGCTGAGGGCGAGGCTATCCAGCCTCTACGAATCCGCTGCGTGGACGAGTTTTATTACTAGACGGACCAGACCAGCGACCTAAGAACTCACCCTGTAAGTTTCCTCATAAACAGGAGTTAATAAACCACCATCACTCAGTGTCCAAACCACGATTGGCTTCAACACAAGGCTGGTGCTTCAAGCCGATCCCCTGAGTACATGTGAAACATCATGCATCTGAGTTTTCACCAGAGTGGGTGTCCACCCTCCAGGGCCCCAGAGCCCCTTCTTCGGATCAACATGACTCGAGATCCGCAACACAGAACACTGCTTTGTGTCGCAGTGGGGACATGCCATCTGTTCGTAGGTTGCACAGCAGGCTGGGACATCCGTACCAGCTTCTGGAAACAGGCCTAAGAAGCCAGATGTGGCTCTTTCCCTCGTGCACAAAGGGGGCCACCACTTGCCCGGTCTTCGTCCTCACTACATTAGCCGTTGTGCAAGCACAATATTTCCAGCCCTGACCACAAGGAGGTGAAGATGGAGAGTGGAGAGGCTATATAATATAATCATACCCCGTTGCGGTTTGCGACAATGGCAGGGGTGGAGGGAAGGCAGGCAGGGCACAGTTGATGACTCGCATCTTCTGTACCCAACGTCCACCTGAGTTTTCCACTTGTCGGAGCGACGCTGTTACTAGGTAGGGAGGGCCCATGAACTCCACACCGTTCCCAAGCATGCCGAATTCCCCAGACAGCGTACTTCCCCGTTACACTCACTTAGGAGCCGGGAGCCTAACACCTTGGCCCCACCTCCATCATGCCTCTCAGGACCAACAGCCTCAACAGGCAGAACATTTCGACAGTTTACTTTCATGATTATCATATGATCCTGAGTCCCAGAGTGGCAGAGTGGAATAACCTTCCCAGCTATCGCCAGTGCTCTGAACCACTAAGATTAAGAAATGTACCAAAACATACCATAAAAAGTGGGTTTTGTATAGGCAAGACTGTTTAGTTGTTTTACGAGAAGAAAAGGCATAACTAAGATATCAAGGTTCAACAAATCTGAAATTGATAATTTAGTTTTTGTACAGATAAATTCTAACAGCAGTCAGTTGGAAAAAGCAATTTAAAATATTTTTTTTTTGTTATATTGAGGCTTGTCGGACATCTGTGAAATAACAAAGCAAATTTCTACTCAGAAATTGTACCGTATCAATTGGGAAATATTTGGAAGATTTAACGTACATACATGTGTTGCAATACTGTGATTGGGTTGCATTTATTTAATTAATTAATTAAATTATATAGGTGCTCTATGTCTTTCCACTAGATGTTCTTTGCCCAGTAACAGGCAACATCAGTGGCATTAGGGGTGGGTGTAACAAAGTATTCCATAGTGCATGTTGAAGGGCGCATGGTGCACTGACAAAGATGTTGCATTGTCTGTCGTTCTCCTCAATTACAAAGGAATGTGTCATTTGGAAACCCCTACTTCTGCACATTTGGTTTTGTTCTGCCAACTCCAGTTCGGAGTATCTTTCAATTAATCTAGTTATCCTTGTGAACACTTGGAAGGCTTTCTTTTGGCTTTATAAAGTTTAAAAGTGGGTGAGTTTTTTCTTTCCATAATGTATTTATTTCTGATTTACTTTGACATAGTCATATAGGGACAGAGAAGGGGGGAAGGTGGTTATGTATGCAGGTGTGTTTGTGTGTGTGGTGAGATGTGGCAGCAGTTTCCATGTCATACAGAACGTGTTGAGAATGTCAAAGTAGTATGTGTGTGATGGTTGCAGAGCTGAGCATTTACCTGGCCAGGAAACAAGAGTTGGATGTAAGGAAGGTGAAGGCAGAGCACAAGAGATACTTGCAGACTGGCTCAGTGTCAGTTAAGCCTGAGCCACCTCTGGCTCAACACCACAAGTTGCTGGCAAACACTGTGCCATACAATAGTTGCTGTCGGCGTCGCGACATCAAGAATGCGCAGCACCGCAGACTTGCTTTGGACCTTACTTGTCTACAAGGTAACTCTAGTGCTGTGCTCTGCATATATATTTTCTTGAAATATTGCACCTTTACTTACATATTTTCAGAAATTGTGTACCAAAGTCCAGCATTACAGATTATGTGGTGTACAATTAAACATTCAATCTGCAGGTCCTCATAATTTTAGGAAATACACTTGTAAATTTTGTAGTTGTAAAATGTATTTTAACTGCGGAAAAGTTATTTTCGTAGTGAAATTTGTGTTTGATATTTTATTTTTGTGAAGCAAATTTCACAGGTGGTTTTAATGACTTGTGTTTTGACTAGTTTACAAGAAGACATCCTTCAAATTACTGTACGTAGTTATTCTCATGGAGGACGTAACTCAGTCGGCAACTTAACCATAGTTCATGGGCACAGTTCTTTTTTGGTAGCTTAACGGCTTTGTAACCAGTAAGTCTTACTAAAGTAAATATTGTTTAAGATCTGTTATAATTCTACCTCTTAGCAAATTCATCTTTTTTCCCCCATGAAGAACCTAGACATTATCCCACAAAATGTGTACCTAGTAACAGTAGGTGTTTCCCTATACACAAATATTCCTAGTTCATCTGCAGTAGGACATTGTCATAACATGAAATCCCAGAAGCAGAAAAAACTCAAGGCAGCTATTGACACCAAATCTACCAACCATCTTCATTATTTTCAGTTTGACAATATTGGAAAAAATGGAAATCAAAAATATTAATTTCTACGATGCAGTACCGTGTTTGTGATCTACAATGTCTCCATATCCTTTTGAATCTTCAGCATAGGTATTCTTCACCAGCTGTTATATAGATAGTCTATCGACATTAACGGCCAATTAGTTGAACTGCTGTTTGTTTACCAATATAAAACATTTTATTCAATAATTGAAGAACCTTATGACAACGTAGAAGATATGTTAAAATTTTTACTAGTGTATAATGTGATGAAATTTACTGTTTAGCTGAAAACTGTATTTGGCGAAATTTGTTTTTCACGCATGTTAATTAAAAATTTTACACGGCTGTAAACATGAATAATGACAAAGTTTTAGTGTTTTTCCTTTTATTATGGCACCATAAAACTAACATTAGCACTTTTTTTTTAATTTTTTTTATTTTTTTAGGAAGCATTACTAACACTTCATCTTATTTCTCGTGCTTTATTTTGTAATGTACATATGCTACACTAATTTTTTACGTACCTGCAGCCTACTTCTTCAACAGACTTGTTACCTTTTAGTAAATGTAGAACTGTCAAAAAAATTAAAAATAAGTCGGACTTGATTTTAAGTGGGCATCGATTTTGAGCTGTAATTCTCGGGCACCATGAGGCCACTTAAAATCGGGGTTCTGCTGTAGATAAGTTATTTTAATTTTAGATCATGTTTTGAATTGAATCTGAAATTATTCACGAATTTCAGAAATGTTTTAAATAAAACAGACAATATATTTCAAATATCTTTTTATATATATTTTGAGTGTTGAACATACTGTATTGAGTAATGTATAGCTCAATAACTGTCACAACAGATATGAATACTAGTCAAGGTCATATATTACAGAGTTGAATTTCCTTACACTTTTCTGCTTTCAAAACTTAGACACTGTGTTCTTTTAGGTCAGTCTGAAACGGAAGTTGAAACCCTTTGTCATCCGTCTGCTAACTCGCAAGTGAGGCGATACTTGAAGGACTTGTGGAGGAAGAAGCCGCTAGAGAAGAAAGTGAGGAGATGTAGGGAGAACCTAGGAGGGACTGAAGACTGTGACGTACGGGTGACTGCAGTGTGTGCTGCTGTGAGAACGACTGAAGACAAGAGTGACACTCGTAAGAAGAGTGATCCTGCAACTGAGAGAGAAGCTGCTTATAATTTACAATTGAAAATGTGAGTGTCTCGGCAGCTAATGTTCAGTTTTTGAACTGTTCACTTAATATTCTGTCCACCATCTGTAGAACTACTGTGTTATAAACTCCCTCATATACATACTGTAGTTTCGTGGCAGTAACTTGATCTTCAGTTCTTCTGAATACTATAGTAACTACGGTACTGTATGAAGTTCAGTATGTACGAAGCATTTAGACATGATTTGGTTTTTAAGACCATATCTTCAGCAAAGTAGCATTTACCAGTAACTTTTTTGCAAGGTTATCAGAGTTCACTTGAATATAATAGCTTTTGTAAGTGTTATTTATATTTTTGTTGAGAAGGATTGCATATGAAAGAAGTCTGTAGTAGGCTGTATGATGATTACTTGAATAATTTGCCTAGTATATACCATTGGATCTCCCATTTTCCCCACCCCTTAATTCCAGTGCCGCTCCATACTCGCATCATGTCACCCCTCACCAGCGCTAAAGAACTAGATGTTAAGCGTTGACCAAAATCCCTTCACTCACATACTAGGGATTCAGATATACTGCAGGACAGTTAACGTCCATCAACCAGAATAAATGAATGACTGTAGATACTTCGAGTACAGTTAGAATGTTTATTTATTTAAATTTTTTTATTTCACTTTGTAGACTCCATGATACTGGCAAAAGCCATTGGGCTACGGAGCATGTCAATCATTTGCATATAGATCACGTCAATAAATAGTCATGCACAACCAAAATTACAAACATAACATGACAAAATGTAATATATCAACGTACACAAAGGCAGAGTTGTCATACATCACATAAACTTACAAAATGCACAAAACACGTGTTAAGGACACATTTGTGATTTTCGGCTGCTAGTCGGCGTGATGTTGAACGTGCGAAACCCGAGCGCAGGAGCCAGCAGGCGGACTATAAGGGGCAGTCAACTAGGGCAGCTGGAGTGTGACATTGCCACGATAGTACAGTGGCTGTGGCCTAGGCCTGCATACCTCCCTTGCTGATTCGTAGTCTCAGTGGAGAGTGGAAGCATAGTGATTTCAATACATTACACTTCAGCCATGCACACATGTATATGTCCTGTCTTGTGCACACACCTAATGACTGGGCGTCTTCACATCCACGCAGCATGATCCTGGAATCACAATAGCACAACAGATGCGACGTGAAGTACACGACACAAATAAAATAACTTATTAGTTTATAAGAGTCAAGGCTTTTTTTGTGACATCAGTGCAAAAGTCTCTACACTGATTAGCTGAAAAGTTATTTTATTCTAATCTGTCGCACTATTGTGATTCCAGCATTATGTTTCAAAATATTGATTTTTGCGCTTTAAAAGTGAACCATTTATCTCATACAAGTACTTCATGCTTTCATGCTAAAGGTTTGTTTTGTTATGTATGCCACCATATAGGGGCACTCGAATTTTCGCATGTGGGAATCATGCTTGGATGATGCCGTATCTCGGCGGGTTTTTCTCGGGTTACTCTTGTTTCCCCTTCCCTTCATTTCAGGCGTCACACCATATCTACATCTTGTTACTACTACTCCTCTGCTCTGTAGATATAATAGTCGCCCAAATCTGTTCACTCACGTCTCCATATAAATCAAGAAAATGGGAATACTAATGCAACTGCAACATGTTAACAAACTGTTTATTAACAAATGATTTTTCTGTGAGAAATAAGAACAAATTTTTAATACATTTAGAGAGGCAAGAAAATGTAGTCAATAAAAAATGTCGGCCACAATGTATACTAATTAAAATTGTTTACAGTTACCAAATTACTGTGCTGCTGTTGTTAGTTGTTGCTTCCAGTTTGAAATTAATAGTGTGATATAACCTTCCTGTTCAACCTGAATTCAGGCTGTATTAAGGATTTCCGGCATTCGTATGGAGTGAAAAAACTGGAAAACCTAAATAATGATGGCCAAGGTGAAGTGTAGAGTAACAATGTGTGAGTTGGGGAATTAGAATCAGGCACTATATAGGCGTTTCCATTTTTAACCTACTTTCCGACTATTTTTAGTAATAACTTCATTACTTCACAGACATTTATTTTCTAACACAGCCTTTTTTATTTATTTTGTCCCTTATTTTTAGATAGCTACATTTGAACTTTTTTATGTATTCACTAAGTATATTAATTTTATTTTCTGTAAACCAAAAAATTACGTCGAACTACGTGTAATTAGAGCAATACTTAGCAACAGAACAGCAAATGTGAAAAGTTTTGAAAGATAGCTCCACTAAACATTTTAAAGTTTATCTCCAATGACATAGCAAAAGTAGGGGTGCGCACTATACATGGAAAATATAAAAAAAATGTGGAAAAAAGGCTGTCATGAGAAAAAAAAAGTAGGAGGCAGAAGACGGAGTTGTAGTCGTAAACTGACGGGTGTCAAGCGTGGGAGGCAGAGAGAGAATGTTTCTCACCGCCTGGTTTCATCATTACTACACATCCTATTTTTTTTTTGTTTGCCATGGCAGAAAAGTTTGTTGGTGGAGGGTGGAAGCAATATGAGAAGTTAATTTTGACGTCTCATGATAACCATATTTCCAAGGAAAGAAATAAAAAGGGCGACACTATTCTTCTTTTTCCCCAGGAGACATAATGCTAGGCAGGATGGTGGTTGGGGCCCTACAGTCCTATGCTTGTAGCCACCCCCTGCCACATTCGTGAGCCTTTCTTTATTCTCAGTGCGGGTCGGACAGTAAATAAAATAGGCAAGCTTGCTCTGCTGGCATGGAGTCTGGGTGGGTAGTCTCGGCGTAAAGACGTCGGCAGAGGTCCTGCCTTGGGGAGGACCTATAGAGGTCCTGGGCGATGGTCCTTGTCGAAGTCTCATCTGGAGAGGGAGAGCCGGAATGGCTTTGGTTCTGAGGTAGCCCACCATGGCGATGGCTGCGGATGCAGGCCGGCATGGGCTCTGGGCGGGTGGTCTAGGCATGGAGACGTGGGCAAAGTTCCTGCCTTGGGGAGGATCTATAGAGGTCCTGAGTGATGGTCCTTGTTGAAGTCCCATCTGGAGAGGGGGGGCCGGAATGGCTTTAGTTCTGAGGTAGCCCACCATGGCGATGGCTGCGGATGCAGGCCGGCATGGGCTCTGGACGGGTGGTCTAGGCATGGAGACGTGGGTAAAGTTCCTGCCTTGGGGAGGATCTATAGAGGTCCTGAGTGATGGTCCTTGTTGAAGTCCCATCTGGAGAGGGGGGACCGGAATGGCTCTGGTGCTGTTGTCATCCTTCTGGAAGAGAGATCAAGGGAGGTTCTGCATAAGTCCTGCTGGTACTGACCACCTTGATGCTTCCGCCATGATTGTGGTTGCAGATGCAGACCGGCATGGTTTCTGGATCGGGTGGTGTTCTGCAGGAGATCTGGGTGAAGTTTTGGAAGAGACTTCTAAGAAATTACACAATGGATGGCCACTGGACAATGGTTCAAATGCTGTAGGCATGGTCGAGAAAATATCGTGGCCAAGTACCAGATGGTGGTAAAATAGGGTGAAGAAGATTTGGGCACCACGAAATTTAAGATGACTTCGAACTCTAGGGGGAACAAAGTGGACACAGGTTCTCTATCGTGGGTGTCGGCTTGATGGCCCTTTATGAAAAGTTGACATGTTCGCGCCCCACGTTGGGCGCCAAAAAGATTGACACACGTGGGCTTATTTGTCCCACCGCTGCGCTAGGAGTTCTGGGTTGAAAGTGCGTATCTCTAGAAGGTCTTTAAGGCAGAGAGCATGAGAGATTGGTGTGGTCCTTCTAGAGTGATTTGTAACAGAGATATCCTCGATCCAGTGAGTGACTACTGGATGAGCCAACAAGGAAAACTATAACTCGCTAGCGCAGGGTGTCATCTTTATATAAATAGAGGGTAAGGCAGATATCACTCGCCTTATTGGATACTAAGAGGTTGGTACACAAGGTGATCTCATGAAAGGAGAAAGGCAAAGTAATTCAGTTTCATTGGGCATTTATATTCATGAACACAAGTTACAGCAAGATGAATATAACACTTTCTTTGGTGCAAGATCTACAATCAGGTTTTGAGTCAATCACAATTTGATGACATACATTATTACACTATTACTACAGGGCATACTCTAATGAATACAATTTTACATGGCACTCCGGGCCGTTCAGATAGTGGGCAAAAACCAAGGCCTAATCGTGGCCAAGAATGTGGGGGCGATGATCTCTTTGATCCCGAGAGGTTACAATATTCAATAGCCTCTTTACATTAGGGTGCTGCAGCCATCGACGATACTTGACTAATAACAAATTACTGGATTACTTGTAATTACATGGCAATCTCTCTGATCCCGAGGAAAGTTTACTACATTCCACAACTTTCAATAAAATTTACAAGACTGTGGAGTGCATGATAACACTTATAACTGGCAATGTGCATGGAGGCAGAGTACCAGGCATAGTGACATGAAGAGCACATAGTTTAGATTGCCATGCTAAGAAGTTTAGGTGTCAACTCAAATGTGAATGCACAGATTAGGCTTACTTGCTGAGTCGTCCTTGCTAGAGTGAGGGTTTGAGGTGAATGTGGAGTCGGGCTTAGGCTCTAATAGGTAAAGGGTTAGGAG
>PNEQ01003402.1:0-19879 GCA_003012365.1 Medauroidea extradentata
AATACTCCAGATAACGAAGCGCGCGCACGCGCGGGCCGGTAATATACTGCCGCAAGCGAGCGCTGCCGCCCGCCTTGGGAGAAGTGACGTCATAGCTCCGCGCTGCGATACTCTACACGAGGCATAGCGAGAGAACGGCAAGGCGTAGAGCGATGCGGTTTTCACTGCTGCTTTTTTCTCAACAAGATCTCTTTTTTTTAATAATACTTTCATTTTACGTTCACAGGGCCTTTAAGCAAGTTTCTAATATTTGTACTCCAAAAATATAATACATTCAGTTCGAAAAATAATTACTAGCAAGATTGCGCTAGTGGCGCCACCAGTTTTCGTTAATGTTAACGTATAATAAAGGAACTAAATTCAGTCATAGGGGATAAATATTTTATAGCGGTATCCAGACCTGAACTTCTGAGGCCGTGGGCGTGACTAAGCTGCTAATTGTTACCGAGCAAAGCCAATGTTTGCCGAATCAGAAACTGCTTCCGAGAAATGTTAGATTATCTAGCGCTGCAATGTGTTTCCGCTTAACGCTCACTTGCGCCAACTTCGGCGTCATGTCCTACCTTCCTTCAAGAAAACATTGAAGATTTTGTGACTAGTTGAATCGGTACATAGGTTTTAGTAAAAGTAAAAGACAGATAGGGGAACATAGGCAAACTGAATAATCTAAAATCTTGGTGCTAGAATAAATTGTGGTCAGGCTAAGTGTGCCATATTCAGTAAAATGGTGCTGGAGATATTACCATACCCAAGTTAACTATTGTGTCCAATGGGCTTCTCCTGCAGGTTCGTTAGGCAGTGTTATATATGATGTAAAGTAGTTCAGGATATTGGTTCTGTTTGAATAATTTATTCTGAACAGAGATCTACGATAGCGTATATTGACTTTTATTTTGAAAGTTTTTTTAGTATTTCTGGCTTTATATATTACTGTACATTGCGAATTTTGCAGCTTTGAGAAGTCATCTTAATCTGCGCCGTAATTGTGATTGTTAGGCTATAAAGCACTTTTGTGAAACTTCAGCACGTGAACTAATGAATGTAACAGTTTAATGAGTAATTAACTTTTTTAATGTGCAATGTTGGTTAAAAGTCCTTTCTGCATAATGTATTTCTAGATTAAGATTCCGATTAGCTTTATTGTATGGTAAACCATCTTAATTGATAAAACACATTGTATTTTAGTTTGCCTGTATTCTCGTGTGACATATCGGTGTTAAGCATTTTGTATTTCTGACGTTGGGAGCAGTAATAGGTGTTATGTGTCTGTTTTGTGAAGCAAGTTTTCTTGAGATTCAATCAGATTACGGATTCTTTGCACGTGAATGTATTGTCTGAGGGCGGCAAATTAATGAAAGATTGGATCCGTGAAGATCTAGAAGCCCTATTATAATTACAATTGCCCTATTGTAATTTTAGTTTTTCATATAGATACATATTTATAAGATTTTGATACATGATACGTAACCAGATTACAGCGATCTACAAAGATAATTTGAAATACAGTATATCCGCTAAGTAATGGCGCACTTTTGACCGATCTCGTTAAATAAACGAAACAAGATATAAAATTGAAATCTTCACCAAATGCACCCGGTCAGTGCAGTTACGTGTGGCTTCAATTTGTTCCCCTATATCGATACCCTCATGAGAAAACCTCGTAACTCCATTTTTTTAGATTTTCGTTTTATTTTTACATTCTACCCCGAAAAAGATTCCTGACCAACTGCGAAAAGCACGCATCTCCAGTTTATGTTTTTCGAAATTTTAAAAGCAAAAATACGGACTCTCGCAAATCCATTGTTGGATTATAACAAGCGAAAAACTCTCTCTCCTGTAAAAAAACTGATTTTGGAGATACGAGGTTTTCACATGTATCTCGAGACATGTTTTTAAAAAATATTAAAGCAAAAATTAGAGCTCGCGAGGCTTTATTGTTGGATTGTAACCAGCAAAAGACTCCCTCTCCTGTTAAAAAAAAAAAAAAAGATTTTCGAGTAACGAGGTTTTCACATGAGGGTATCGATATGTATCTAAACAATATCAGTCTTCCCACACACAGTTAAGGATGTCTCGTGTAAAGAGTTCTACTAGTTGTAAACTAAGATTTCCCGTAGTAATTAGTTTTATTGCATACAGTAGACATTTTGTATAACATTTTAGGTATTTACTTAAGCTACTTTTGAAGAAAAAACCTGGATATTTCACATATTAAGGTAAACACATAGTTTGCCAGTATTCAATTAAAATCACAACAGTACATTCGGGTCTAGCTATATAGACGAACCTTGAAACACAAGTTTCTCACCTTTTCCTCTGGGCCTAGCTCCGAAAAACACTTATTTGTATTTATGAATCCAAAGGAATCTCATAAGCGGTAGACGCATATAGAGGTTTAATATAAAACATAATTCGCGTCTCGTAACGGCCGTAGGTGTCGAATTTTGGAAAATTGTGGAGTTACCCAAGATAAAATTTTTAAGTGAAAATGACTATAACCCGTTGGGTTCAAAGAACATAAAAAAATTAAGACTTTCTGTTCCTATATGGCGTGCCCCTATCGCTATCAAAACTTCGTTTGTAGGGCCTGTGGTTTACACATTTCGGCAGTTCACCCGTTTATATAAGAGTAGATAGATGCTAACTAGGAGAGAAATCCTGAGGATAAATAATTAGGGACGGTAGGAAACACTGTGCCCAACGTGATTCAGGGGTGGATGGTTTCAAAGGTGAAGGTTGAAAATATGTAAATGTATGGATTCATAGCAAGTCAATAGCATTGAGAAAACTACCAGTCATGCCCGGCAGTGTCTCGGGCTGCCTACTGCCCAGGCAGCACTCATTCACTTTAAACTAAAAACATGATTTCTGTTTAAAGTTAGATGCAGAACTTATTCCCAAGGCAACAATTTTAATTTTTGTATGCTGGCTTGCAGGACATGTCAAATCGCTTTTCCGAACAATCGCAGTCCTACGCGATAGGGGGTAGCTAACGTATATCTAATGTACGAGGGGACATAATTTCTGTAACAATTTTCTATAGTTAACGGCATTTAAATCTGTATACTAAGTACCGTAATTAGATTCGTTTACCGTCCATTTAACTCTTTAAAATGTCGCACATTATTAGGGTCAGTTAATCTTTAGTTTGGGTTTCAAATGGAAGCAATTCAGACAATAATACTGTACACAGCTGTACAAAATAAAACTGCTAGAATAATCCTTGCGGATACCTTCCACGGTGCAACTGTCAATATTACTATTGCAGTAACACGAACTTGTATAATGAATCTGAAGTACTTTCTTATCTTTAGATTTTAAATAATCTACTGCTAGACAATTCCTAAACGTTGCCTTTCCAATAGGAAACATTGATCTGTGTCTTATGAACTATTATGAGAAATAAGCCACGATATTTGCCAAGTATTTTATATGGATGGTTAATTTTTTATTTACTTAAAAATCTCGCTGACAACATTAATCTTAGTTGCCCACATAGTAAGTTGCTTACTTAAATTAGCTTTACATAAGCCATGTAAAGTTAGTATTAAAATTAGTTTTTTGACTAAATATGAAGTATATAAACACGATGAATAGAGGAAGACAGTGAACATGATCACAAAAAAAATTCTCATACTATACGAGATCATAGGACTGGTTTTCTAGTATAATAGAGAAAACCTAAATTATTAAACAAAGAAATGTTGTAAATACTTGTTATATAATTGTTTGTACACAAAAAACAATGGCGATGTTCTGTTCTTTCGTTGTATAATGCTTGTCGTAGGTAGTTATTAGTTTCGGTTGAAATACGGGACAATAATACTTGAATAAACAGCAGCAGACTACTTTACGGCCATATTTGGGGGTTTAGTGTGCTACTCTATCTCCATGTGTATACCTCGGTAAATTTCAACTCTAAATTCCCAAAATTTTAGGCCCTAAAATTTGGATACCTAAGACAGTCTTCTAGCGGATTCAAACACGGCTTGTAAAATATTTTTGTGACAAATGAAGACCTGATTATAGTTGCAAATAATCTCGTCGATAATACAAACCTTGTTTTGCGTCCTGTAACCTGTGACGATCCGAAAATATTAATTATATCTAACAGTGAGAGTAATGAAAATAAACTATTGTAACAAATATTGAGATACTTTACCTCTATACAACATACATAGTGACACTGATTTGTGCGACGCCCAACATAGATTAATACTTACTTTGTTATTAATTAACGTTTTTGTTGACAGTTTAGCCTACTTGTAATACAAGGAGGCAGACACATAAGTGAAGTATTAACATCCACTTTGGACTTGCTCGTATATTTGCGCGCCATTCCTCCTCCTCGACAAGTACTTTGGTAGAAGGAGAGCGGATAGTTTGCTGCGTTTAAAATTGTGGCTAGAAAATTAGTAGCAAGAGAATCATTGTTAAATTTTTTGTTCTACGAATTATTACTTACGAAGTCAAAAAGGAGTTACTGCCCACTATAGTCAGCATGCAACTTTTAAACACCAACAAAATTTAAGAAACTGATGAAACCTGTTAGAAATAACGAGTCACGAAAATTTTCTACATACTAGCAATGTTTGTGTCAAATGCGAGCAAATAGCTGGGTTCACTTTTTTATTTTTTACCAAATATTAGTCACTCGGACGGATCAGTTTGTAAACTCAAAGTATTAAAATTTTACTCTGCCCGGGCTAAGAAGAGACTTTTCGTAAACCTGGGTACAAGGGGAGGTACAAAATACCGAAATTACATCAAAGCTCTAGTTTCAGATTGTGCCACATGCAGCGCTGATAATTGACGTTTGAAACCATACATCCTAAATTCCCAAATAGGCAATTTCGAGTACGCTTAAGTGGGATGTTGAAGTTTAAATTACATAATATTTACATTGACATAAGAATTATTATGTAGTAGGAATCGCAGTACTTGGTAAACTATTTAAGAATCACTTTGGTAACATTTCGCTATGTTTCGTCTGAACATCCCTACGGCGGTTAAGGAACGATAATGCTAGTGTAGCCAGTCACCGTTAACTCGAGGGCAATATGCTGCAGTAAAAGCCAGCTGTAATATTGTGAAGGTCTTTGCAATGCTGGAATCTGATGGTGGGTACAGCCAGCAGAATGGTTTTGTGTACTGTAACCCTAAATGTGAAGGATAAATTACTATCAAAAAGAGTTGCTGTGCATATGGCCAATATTGGAAAAGGAATACTATTTCTGCGATTATTATATTGATTACATTTTGTGTTACTTTGTATTCAGTATGTCTAAACATCATTTTCGGTCCCGATTGAAATGAGAACTTTTTATTTCCTAGGTAGGGCATTGTCACAGGCAGTATTATGGAAATTATAATGAAGCTGGTATGAGTATCCTTTTCATATTTGTTTACGAATACACTTATTATAATCTTCAGCTTGAAATATAAAATTAACAATAAAATATGAGGAATTTCATTGTATAATTAATAACTACATACGATCAATGTGTTATGAAGCATAAATATGTAAAACTAATGCATCGTAGCGTATTAATATTGTAGTGTTATTGAATACGAAATTCAACAAAGCATATCAGTTTTGCTATTCCGAAGGGAATAACAAATACGAACTCAATACTTTAATTTGCGCAATCTTAGTATGTATACAAGGAACATGTGGTGTAAATCAATCTGAAGATATGCAAGTAATATAGAGAAGTTAATATAAGTAAAATTTGTGATTGCTATTCACAAACGTACAAGCAAATTTTAAGAATTTGATGAAGTTCGTTGCTTACTTTAATAGAAAAGTCCTCTTTCTTTCATATATAGGGTTTCCTGGCACAAATTGCTAGCAAAAAATTTATTTAGCAGATTCTAAAACTAGCTGCAGCTCAATTGTTCATAGTTTGACATTTTCAGTTACAGCACATAAGTAATTTAACAATTACAAAACCTTTACCACATTTGATTTCTCTTAAAAAATTAATAATGGCACTCGTGAAACGCTTTCTGTGGTCCCCTCCTGAAGTTCACATATTACATATTCAAAACAATATTTTAGGCTACATGTTGTCGGTGTTGTAGAAAAAGGGCGAATCCGCCAAATGTACTATTGGTTGATTTGCCCTTTTTCCATAACACCGACGTGTTAATATAGTCGTAAAAATTACTGTAACTAAAGAATGAGACCAACTTGAGACATTGCTATCCAACATAGTTTATTTTTTCAGATAGGGAAACAATTTATGTAATAGGTATTTTAAGTTTCACAATGAATTGCTTCCGTTAGCTATATTTCTAAATACTAATGTAAAGCAGGAATCGTTCGCAGTTTTCTATTAAGAGATCTGCCTAATCATGGCTGTCTTTTGAGTTTTTCGAAGCATGAGTAAAAGTGAGGGATAAGCGCAACCGCTGACAGTATTTCAAGTTCGCAATTGTCTGTCAATCCGAGATACTTATTTTGTGTTTTGTCTTTACGCAGTTTTCCTGTAACACGTTCAGCGGGCATTCTCTCATTTTACTTCTCCGTCTTCTCAGGTCAGGCTGGGTGTGAATTTGTGTTCGTCCAAATAGTCTGATATAATTGTCTATATACCATGGTATCATAGAAAGTTTCTTTATTAAGTCACATTGATACCTATAAATTATCTTTAGAAAGGGAAGGAAATGATTTGCTTGTTCAATGACCACCATGTTATAATACACGTTTCAAGTGTATACATACTTCGTTTGTTGCGTCAAATACTGTCACATAAATGCAACGAAATGAGCTGCACACCAACATTTTCGACTCTGAGAGTTATGTGGTTTTTCCTCCAAGGAGTTTTATATTGCGAGCTGCAGCATACTCAGATTTACAAACTGTGCTTGGCGCCTGCAACTTAATGCGCTTAAGCAACATGCTGAACATTTCCGAACGGGTCTTAGAAATATTTTGGGCTTCCCGAGTGCGCTCATTTATTCTAAACATCACTGTACATGTTATGTATTGATAAACAAATTTTACTTTGTCCTACTGTGACCCATTCAACAGTATTCTATCAGTTAGCTGTCTTAAAATTTCACGATTCATAACGTTGGTACAGGAAACATCGCGGTGAATTCGAGCAAGGAGTCTATTGCACGGAGAGGTTCAGCCGAAAGTGCTTCATGTTTGCTCAAGTTTGTGACAAATAATTACAATGTGCTTGAAGGAGTGAAACGAAAACTTATTGGGTGGTTTGACCGTTGTGTCAGGCAGAACAATAACTGGAGAGTTTTAGCACCCTATTTTACCTGTTAAACGCAAGTACTTAACAGAAATTCATCAGAAGTTTTTATATTCAGGTTACGGATTTTTCTCCTGTGACAGGGACTTCGCCATGATTGAGAAGCGAAAGGTGTCCGCAGTATTGTTTCTCTCTCTTTTTTTTTTTTTTTTTTGAATGGCCAACAGCGAGGAGCTCCACGGCCAACAGGGTAATCAATTATTAGCGAACGTAGTAGTCTCAAAGGAAAGATATCATCACTGACAAGCACAAGACAAACACAAACACCCAGTCCTGTACCCGAGGAAGTGACATTAAATGACACCTCCCCGGCCGGGAATCGAACCCGGGACCCTTGACTCAGCGGTCAGGAACGCTAACCACTGAGCCAAGCGGTCGGACTTGTTTCTCTCTGAATGGAAATATATCATAGCAGAGGCCTTCGTCGATCCCTCAAAATTGGCCATTCAGGAGATGACTATGGAAGACTTCAAGAAAGACATTGGCTGGATTGAGTTCATAGGCGTGCGCATGGCAGGTGCCACAGGGGCCTTGGCACCACCATTAGAATTTTGTAATTGACACAATTTCGTATATTTCACGAGCAGAATTTTATTTTTAAGTAGATTTCCTTAAGGCTATTTAAAAAAAAAACAATTTTCTGGAGTTAAGATGATTTTAAATGAGTTTTTGAATAATATGGTTTTTATATGTTGTAACCTACAACTTAAATCCTATTTCATTCTTTTAAGAGTGCGTGGTAGATAAATAAACGCTGAAAATATCAATTGATGCTACGCTTTTTCCGAAGGCAATATGGATAAAATACTCGATGACAATCCTAGATAAGGGTATTGGCTAACTTTATAAGTAACTATTTATCCAGAATTACTAATTCGTTACGCGTGATCTCTCGCGCCGCAGTTAAAGGTACGAGGTTCCGGCGTCACAGATTGCGCCTCAGAAGTTCGTAACACTGGAAACAAAAAACTATTGTCTAGGATTGCTATTGTTAAATTTTTGCAAATTGGCTTCATGAAACCTATAGTTATAGATATGTGCTTTTAGCGTTGAGTTACGTACCACGCCCTCTTAAACAAGTTAATCAGTTAGGCTTTGTGGATGATTTGTATCCAGATTAAACCATTTTGCAGGCATTATGTCAATTATGCAATTTTTTTCGCCTTGAATCGTGTATATTTTTACATAAGGCCTTAAGAGTGTTGTGTGATCTGGCACCGCCATTATTAATAGTCCTAGGCACGCCTATGATCTAGTTGGTTTCCCAAAAGACGCCTGATCTGAAAATCACTGATGTGGTGTGGGTAAGACTATGTAGAGGTGATCCTCAAGGTGTAACTGCGTCGCAGTTACAATGTGCTTCGTCCATGGGAAAGACACTGTGTTTTAAAACGTGGTAGTGAATGTGAGGCTGAAAAATTCCCATTGCCGTCTGATTTTAGATTGCTGTACAACGAGCCATTGGAAATTACGAAGGAGTAGATAAGGGACTTGTTGGACATGGATCAAATATATGGAGCCAAATTATAGGTTCTCTTACGAAAATCTGTGGTGATGCAACAGACTTCGTTATACATTCCTGATTTGGTTTCGTGCAGGATCATGTTTCACCGTTTTGTTAAACCGAGCTAATGTTGTGTTAGTAACCAGTTTATATTATTTTATAATATAATATTCCAGTCAGTCTTATAATATTTATATTACAGCGTAGTATAGGATGTTTTGGAATAATGTGTGTCGCACGCTATACACCATTACTCCATTGCGAGCAATACATATATTTATGAAACTAAGTCAAGAGCACTTTAAAGTATTAAAGTAAGTATTTTCAACAACCTGTATGCGCAATGTATACATATATGCCATTACATACATAGATTTGTATTCATTCTCTGGAATGTGAGGTTTTTTGTTATTTTCTCGGAACATTAAAATGTGCTATACAGAGTTATTCGTGCACATGCCTAAAATATAATGGGATACCAATCGAAAACTAACTTAACGTTTTTTTCACCCCTTTAGGGATCGAATTTCGAGAAATTTGAAAATGCATTTTAGACATTTAAGAATAAAACAGAAATGAAAAACACGGCAATAACCCATTGGGTCAAAATTATATCAACTATTAATTTAAAGACTCATTTCTTCCCGGCACAACTTTGAAACGTAAAGTACAAACAATTTTTAAAAAATATTGACATGTGTTTACAGGAATTTACGTAATCATCAACCTTAAGCGAAAAGAGTGGATGTATTTTTAATGTGTCGTCGAGATAGACTAAACCAAGCGGGTTATAATATTGATTTTCACTCCATTTCTACATGTTACAAATTTATGAAATGAGATTTGAAGATTTTAAGTCTTCTTAGAGTCCCATTTATTAAACTTCGATTTACATTAGCCTAACCTTCGATATTTTATCTGACATTTTGAAATGCCGATGTATTTATTGTTTCAAAATGTTGCTTACGTAAATACCTAAAACGCTGCATGAGTTTTCTCTTCTGAATACAGTAAACTAATTACTGTGGCGGAAACTTAGCGTGCAAACGATCCGAACAGAAAATACGACCATCGAGGAGTCTAATATACGGAGTTACATTTTGCAGTTCTTTCTGTACGAAATGTGGTACAATATAT
The DNA here is from genome assembly GCA_003012365.1 of Medauroidea extradentata. Lineage (NCBI taxonomy): Eukaryota > Metazoa > Arthropoda > Insecta > Phasmatodea > Phasmatidae > Medauroidea > Medauroidea extradentata. Next base: position 9,913 of record PNEQ01003402.1, read on the forward strand.
GTCTTGACAAATCTGTACATTATTATAATGAAGAATACTTCCAACCAAGGTCTAATCAATGCATTAGCTGATTTTATACGTTTGTTGCGCGCGGGCAAAGCCACAGGCAGACGGCTAGTTTATCATAAACTAAACGTGTTAGTTGGAACACGGGCTGAGGTACATCGGCTTCTCAGATTTGAATACTTCCAAGAGCAGTGCCTGGTTTTACTCGCAAGTCCTTGTTAAACTGTCATCTCGGGCTGTTGACATTGTTTGAGCAGGAACACATTTTTGTAAACACCACACACCCGTCTCTCTCTCTCTCTCTCTCTCTCTCTCTCTCTTTTTTCCGCTCGTAACCACTCGCTAGACACTTCATTGTCAAGCCTATACACACGACGAACAGCGACTTAGATAACCTGGATTCTCACGGATAAAATTGTCTTCAACTTCAGATCGAGTTTGTTACACTCCAGGAGGATCAAAATATATTAAAGAAAGCTTTGTATGAATTCAACAGTGTTTCTTTCAACGTGAATTTGCTTGTTGATGGAATAAAATATTTTCATTTTCCAACTGCTGAATTTTGACGAGGGGACGATCAGTACTGTGTGCGGTGGAAATCTTTGATAAACGTTTTAGGTCTTCAGTGCTCCTCCGTATATCTCGCACAAATCGGGAACGACCCCACTTTTCGTAAAATAATACTGTGTGCGCTCATTTATTTTGCTTAAGGAATACGTAAAGGTACGATATCGAATACTCAAATCATCAATAAAATCTATAATACTCGTCAAAATTCGATGAGTTTTTTTTGCCGAGTAGATATTTTATCAGTGGACGTTTATTTATATAGCACTATGCGGTAGTACCTTTGCTTTACACAGTAAAAAACTGTTTTTCTTTCATATGGACTTGAAACCAAAAAATATACAGAAATGGAAAACTGTCATTTTTATAATTTAAAATTATTATATCTAGGCCTCCATAATATCATAATTTATAAAAAATACTCGAATTTTCATTTAAAAATAATTTTAACATCCGTTCTCTAGCGCAGAGATTTTTGGACAGTAAAACAATTTTCAAATCAAATTGTTTGTGTCAAGAAGTGATCTACATGCAAATTCCAATATTGTAGTATGATACATTTATATTTCTCTACTCATAGCTACGGCACAGTTCTCCTGGCCGAACGGGATATCCCCTAAGGCCACAACAAAATTAAGTAAAGTGAAATAACGCCGCCCAGCGACACGTGACCAGTAGTTGAGTCCCAGGTATCTGGGCGCATTCCGAAATACTATCCTGCTTTATAGCATTGTATGTAGCCTATGTACACAAAGAGTGTATGGTAGATAAATAAACGCTAAAAACAATATTTTAAACGTATACGGTTTTGAAAGTAATATGGAAAAAACTACAAAACAACAATCATAAATAACTATATTTGCCAACTTTATAAGAAAACACATATCTGGAACGATGCATTTGTTAAGCGTACTATGTTTTGCCGCAATCAAATTTACGAAATTTTGGCGTCAGAGATTGTTCCTCGGGAGTACGTTACTCGAGAAATAATTTTGCTCTGAAAGTTGGTAAAACCTATTATTATTTTTTTTTCCTTAGAAAATTTGCTTCGAGAAGTAAACGCGTGTAAAGAAAATCATAAAACACTATTGACGGTTATTTGGGCTTTGTTACGCGTTTTTTTTTAAACATAGGGACACTGTTTTAAGCGTTTGTTCTTTTCGTATGTAAAGTCATTGAAAACTTTTGTAATAGTTATACATGAAAAAATACTTTTCGTACCTCGCTACAGCACTGCTCTCGCGCCAGGTTCAACTAACTCTTAAGGATGCAGTGAAGGAAGATGTTTTGGTCAGCACTTAACATGTAGGTCTTCAGCGCTGGTGAGGAATGACATACTGTGAGTATAGAGCAGCGCCGGAATGAGTGGGCGGGAGAAAAGCGAAATCCCCTAGATAACTCTCCGACGGGCGGCACCGCCCGGCGCGACTCCTACATGGGACCGACCCCACCGGGAATCGAACCCGGATCGCCTTTGTGGGAGCTAAAATATGAAATTTTGAGGGGAAAACAGTAGAGACAAGTTCCGGGAGCCACGGTACATCGGCTGAGGTGCGTGCTCGGAGACGTGTGTTTAATTACCGGCTGGCGTCGTCGTGCGGGCGGACTAATTATTTATCACCGCCGTGGCGCGCGCAGGGGGCCACGGGCGTAGAGCGCGCGATATAAGCGCTGACTGGCGTTATCGCCGCGTCTAGTGCCCGAAGGAGCTGTGCGAGAGAGGCACTTGTCGGGACGCAGTCGTCGACGATCACTCGAGGTCCGCGGTAATGGCGCGCTCTAACAGGAGACGCTCAGGTAGGCCACACCTTCCTACTCTTCGTCGTCGTCTTATACGTTGTTATTTACTAATTAGTTACCTTGGTGGGAGTAAGTCGAGGGACTCTTGAAGAGATTACGGAAATTCACGAGGGTAGGGTAGATCGGCCAACATTTCAATTTTCAGATGTTCCAAATTTAACCCGAGTGAAGTTTACTTGTGTTTGAATTTTCAACTGATGGCCTCTCGATCGACTACCAGAACTAATATTGTATTTAAACATAAATACAAAACGTGTAACCTATGTACTACGGACGTGGCATACAGCAAAATATGTCTCGTGCAGGATACGTACAAGCTGTTTCTTAAATTCCTGTCATCTTAAAACCTTGAATAGTAACACCCACGGCCGTAGGGGAACTTAAATGGACACTTGCAGTTGAAAATCGACTCTCACATAATTGATTGGTGCCACTGCCACTCTAGGGTTGTTTTAACATTGCGGTAAATTGAACTAGGAGTAGCAAGTAACTTGTCGTAGATGCTATGGGCACTGGTAGTACGAAGCTATATTGCATTGTTAAAACAACACTTCATTACCAGTGGCGCTTTCAGACATAAAGAAGCGAAATCAATAGCAGTAGTAGATGGGATAGTGTTCAAACCTGTATTCTACAAGACCTCGGTTACAGCAGTATTGATTGCAGGCGTTCGTCAAATCCTGGTGATAGTCTGGCCACTCCAGCGAGTGAATTTTCCATTAGTGACTTTGGATATGGAACTAGTCACACAATATCTGAACCACTTTTAGTTCACGTATTACCACTTAACGTTACGTATGACTAGGTACCTGGCAGCATACCGTGTGCTCGTGTGATTTCTGTTGTTGGACGACAGTTTGTGTGGTACGTCTGAAGGACGTTTACAACCAACGTTGTAGGGTCAACAATAGAATATCCACTTCCCGTAAACATACTAAGCTGCGAATGCCCGGAGCCTGTACGTCATCATGTCGCCAAACAATAAGATTTACTGGTAATCAACCCATGACTGCTCGCCTGTCCAGGCCAAATTTTTTTTTTTTTTTTAGGTACGCTCGTCTGTAAAATAGTAAAATATATGCCCTCACAAAAGGCTCCAAACGAGGTATTTACAACATTAGTGACGATCTGCAAGTACCGTTCCGTCGGTGTGTTTCCTATATTTAAGTTAACTTATTTACCGAGCATGTTGTATCAGTGGTAAAACACTCGCTTTTAGTCTGGTACGACCTGAACAAGCCATACTTTATATGTTTTCTACGATTTTCTTAAATCACTCCACGGGAACGTTGGAATGATTACTACATGTCCGACCCTGGGGTATTTCCTTTCCTTATTTACGTGTTCTTCCAAGTGTCCAAGCCGTGCGCTGTTCGCGAGCTCGTAAAATACACACGACGTTTAACAGTTACGCTATATAATGCTTGTTTAAAACTAACAGCGATATTATTGAAGTACCAGGTAACCTACCGCCTAAATTTGTTTGTTTTTTTCTGACATAAAACCTCTGAGAAAAATAGATTTCATTATAAATATTTGCTGGAACATCGCCAGTGAAATGTGCAATAAAACATGAATAAGTATTTCAATATTTAAATATATTACTAAATGTGTCTTATATATGATGACTGCCACTGAACTCCAGGAGCCAATCCAGCCCTTGATCCTAGCTGAGGGGAGCATGCCTTAAAAGTAGATTTACCCGCACCCTAAGCCGAAAACAAGGGGTCCGGGGGTCATCCCACGGAAAAAAATATTTGGATTTTAAGGTTGGAAATGGGGCTATTTAAAGAGTTCCCAGACAAAAAATTAAATATACCGTTAAAAAAAATAGTTCTATTTGTAACAATAAATTATGCTTTAAAATTGATTACCTGTGCGCCGACGTAAAAAAAAAATTTTCACATTTATAAGCTTCTGTTTCCACGTTTCTTTACAATATTGTATTGGCTCTTGAAACTCACACATTAATATTAGTGAATTATAAGCTAAATTTATCAATGTTTTGGCATATAGAAGCTTAGAAAGTTATATTTAATATTACGGAAACAAATAACTTATTAGCCTACCTACTTTAACTGTTTCATAATTGAATGTTATATTGTTGCAGTGTTAAATCGTGTAACCATTATTGTGTTGTTAATATTATGTTGTATTTTATAAAGCTGTTGAATACTATGAGGTAATATTTTCCAATATTTTACCAGGCACTTATTTTGTATAGTTTTTGTGAAGAATTTTTGCAGGGGCTATTGCCCTCAGGCCTCGCTCCTCAATTCCTCCCCTGATGAATATAGATTATTTTTAATTCATCCATACTGGAGTGATGTTTGTAAGTGGGAGTAAACGTCTCGTTGACAGCGGGGTAATTAAGAGATGGGGCCATTGGCTCGGATAATTATAAACGGGGAGTTAATCGGCCACGACTTGTAAGTAGTAATCATCGGAGCATTCTCCTAAAGTGAGCTCGGAAAGCCAAACAGAACCGATGTCAGGATGGCCGGACCGAAAGTCAAACCTGGGTCATCAACGAATGCAAGACAAGTTTATTTATTCTGTCCTACTTCACAATGTAAATAAAAATCACCTTTACGGTTGTGTTATTATATGATCGGAAATCTCATGTAACCTGCACTGTAAAAATGTATATTAACATGTCTGAAAAATGTCCGACCGCATCGCTCAGTGTTTGGTGCTCCGTGGGTCCCGGGTTGGATTCCCGGTCAGACAGGAAAGTTCACAGTTACTGCCCTGTGTTAAGGTTTATTCTAAAACAGGTTGGAAAGAAAATGTGTTTTCTTATAGGAGAGTTTGGCACAGGAAAAAATTCTGCCGATAGTTGCACTGCTATCACTAACCTACCTAACAACGTACGAAATCGTAGTAAAGTTAATTTTAACTAGATGTGGTAAAAAAAAGAAGTCATTTAATTCAATTTTAAAGTGAAATGCAAACCAATTTTGGCTTTCGAATCATCAACTTTGTGTATCTTAAATTTCAGGAAAGCTCTGCAATTGGTCGGTTAACACCCATTAGTGATACCAGCGCTCAAGCGGAAGAAGTTTTCCCTGTGACAAACTTTTAACACTGATCTTTCTAACCTGTAGTAGAATTAACCTTACCCCTGTTCAGGACTCGGTGTTGTGTTGGCGTCCTGCGGAAGACAATGACGAACCACTGCAGTTTCATCCCCGCCTAGTTATGTTGAAACCAGCCTCCGGGCTGAAAACTTAGTCTTCTGACACGCTTAAGTTAATATGAATTAATTTATATGAAGCTTTGATTTCCCTTGCATTAAATATTAAATTACCGCACTGTAACTGTAACTTTGCACCACCAATCTAAGCTGACAGTTCAAAATCAAAAGTGATTGTATTCGATAGTATTAAATTATAATAATTTAGATACCCAGTCGTGATGTGTCTTCATTTCACCAAACGACTTAGAAACAAATATTTTTGGTGGGGTAAAGTTATCCAAGCTGGTGCAAAGTATACCCACTTTACGGTACACGACTGTGAAAGGTCACAAACACATTAGGCAATATTATGCGTAGAAATTTTGTTTACAGACATTTGTGGTAACTTCGTTACCTACCATTTTGAGGTAGTATTGTTCCAGACATTTTATATTATGAAAGGGTTTTGTGGCTTTCTCTCATAATGAAGAATACTTCGTGATTAATGAATTTACTCATCAAGAACGCAACGGTATTCCAGAAATATCCGAGCTTTCATTTAAAATTAAATTAGAATGGTGGGACAAAGTTACCCCAGGTGACAGTACATCGTAAACAGAATTTCAATAGAACGTTTGAAAACGAGACGTGACGCCAGATTAAGAACGCACAAGAATAACTTATGTTTGAGAAGCATCATTATTCAAAAACCTTTAGTTGTGTAGTGATCAGCGTACTGTGCGCTGTTGATTATCTTTATTGATAAGATATTCTGCCTCACTGGGTGAGGAATGTTACTTTACGTTTAAGAAAGGTAATTTTCCACGGTTGTTTCGGAATATTTCCGTTAAGAGGACGTGGTACATAATTCAAAGTTAAAAAGCATTAATCAATAAATGTAGGTTTCTTGAAGCCAATTTGCAAAAATTGAACAATAGCAATCCTAGACAATAGTTTTAGCCAACGTTTTAAACAAAATTGTTTCCAGTGTTACGAACTTCTGAGGCACAATCTCTGACGCCGGAACCTCGTGCATTTAACTGAGGCGCAGGAGATCACGCGTAACGAATTAGTAATTTTGTATAAATATTTACTCATCAAGTTGGCAAATACCTTTATCTAGGATTGTCATTGAGTATTTCATCCATATCGGCTTCGAAAAAAAAAACATAGAAATCAATTGATGTTTTCAGCGTTTATTTATCTACCACGCACTCTTAAGGTCGTTTTCTACCTGAAAGCCGTGGCGTGAACAAGAATAGGTGTTTACGAATATTATTATGTTCAGCGGTGCTCTGTAATTCTTTACGTTTTTACTAACTTGTTTTCTTGTCTGTCTAATTTTCCGTTCGGTACAAATTTTGCAGTCAATATTAAAAGGTAACTTCCCGAAGAGTTAGAGACTTGAAACTTTAAACATAGCTCAGAACTGGATAAAAATGCAATGTAAGAGGAAAAGAATCGTGAAATAATAACGAAAATAAAACAATAATATACCACATTAAACTGACTTGCATATGAGTTAGAGACTTTAAACATAACTCAGAGCTGGATGACAATGCAGTAGATAATTGAAGGGGTTAGAAATAAAGTGAGGTAAGTGGAGGTTGTTTAGTTTTGCAGAATAAAGGATCTTACGTAGGGACTCATAAAAAACTAAAAATATTTTATAACCATCCAACTTATTAACTCACTTACGAAGGCAGCCCTGACTTCCGTAATTTTATATTTAAACATGGGACATAAAAATTTAAGGCAATATGCAAAAACTTCAATTTATTTCAATTAGTGACTTACTTCCTTTTCATTCTAACCCCCTCAATTGATGCATGAATAGTTAACCTTTGTCACTAACAGTTTTATTGCACTGCAAATGATATGAACTGTACTTTGAGTTTTTTTTTCAACGACAGCTACTCTCTATACTCCTTACTATTGTATATTGCTTGCGCCCAACGTTTTTCGTTTTAAATCTAACAAAGTATTCATATAGAAGAAATTATTTTACAGTTTGTAGTCAATTTTAAAAACGTGGTATATTAACAAAAGGATTTAACGTTGTTGCATTCCGACAATACCTATTTCCTGCATTGAGAAGAGAAGAATATTGCTACAAAAATCAATATTTAGGAAAAAATATATAAGACTAGCAGTCTCCCGCGGCTTTGCTCGCGAGTATTATTCGTAACTGATAATATTTACTTTTATTGAAAAACCTCTTTGTACACAAAATTGGTACTTCAGTCATCAAGTGTTAGAATGTCCAAGCGGCTAGTTGAACTAATTCTGCAGCAGGATAAGTAGCTATAGCTGTCCACACGAAAAGCAGTCTTAAGTTTGTCCCTGCCACTAACAGCGACTTCGCCTGGGCCTTATTTATAAAACTGCCTATTTGACGTTGTGGGGTAGTTACAGACATCTAAGATAAGAGGTTAATCGAATGAGAAATATCTGTTTACCCTGTGCACAACCATTGGTGACGGTGCCCTCAATTATATATTTTCAAAATATTCACTTTAACTTTATTGACATTACAAAGTTTCAGAGGGTAAAGGTTTCGCGGAAACGTATTTGGAGCCCCAAACCTGAGATTAGTGAGATGATATATCGTCGGTTTACTGCCAAAAGTGATAAAGTTAAAATGAGATAAAATCATAAAAATGCTGGGAATATGTATAGTTGTTCACGAACAATTGCCCAAGTTTAAAGTATATTCGTCGTTTGGTACTGTTGTGTCACAGTATAGTAACATACCACATTTTTGTTAATATCTACAATTTGTTACTGTTTTTAAACGAAATAGCATTTATGACTTAGTCACTTTTGTCAGTATACCGACGATATGTCAGCTGATATTGTAGAGGAACCTAAGTGGAAAGCGAACTGCAATTTTACCCCTTTAAAAGACTTCATGTAAATTGCACTAATTCGATCTGCCTTGTAGTTTTTGTGTGTCAGAATTTAACGTTTGCACGCAGCTTTTAACGGAATTCGAGCCCAGAACCTCCCGGAATTTAGACCTGAGTGACAAACAACTGCGTCACGTAACGTCGAAATAATTCATGAAAATAAAATTTATTGAAAAAATAAAACAAAATATCTGTGTCCTGGGCTCATAGAGGTTGTACAACACCACGTCTTGATAGGTTACTGTAGTGAAACGCCTGTATAGGTTGTTTCTCGCTGCTCGTTCCTGCTTTTCGGATCGTCTGCCTTGATTATTGACCAACTAAGTTTTATTCTTAATAATCACGTTTCTTATAAAGAAAAAAAATTACATACATATTTTTTAAAATATTTACGTAAGCATCACTGACGCGAACAACACCTCAATATCGCTACTGGTTAGATAGATATCGTGGGTTGATGGAAAACAAATTTTGTGCTTTTTCACCCTTTTGGATGTCAAATTTAGAAATATTTTAAATTTACATCTTAAACATTTGTGTAAGTATCCAACTGAAGTGTAAATCACATCGCTAGCCCGTTCAGTCGAATCAAAATCGATCATTCACTAAAAAAAAAAAAAAAACACAAATCACCCCTGCACAGTATTGAGAAATCGAATTTCGAAAAATCTGAAAACCGTTTTGCGATAATTTCTGTAATCATCACCCTGAAGCAAAAATTAATTGTGTATCTCGACGGGTTCGATAGATATTGAGGATTTATCTAAAACACGTTCAAGGTCTTTTCACCACTTAAGAGAGTAAATTTCGAAAAACTCTTGAATCACGTTTTAGAATACTTTATTGGTATCTCGTGGACGTATAAAACACAACATTAGCCCGCTGGGTTCAAGATATATCGACGATTAATTAAAAACGCTTTTCACCACTTTTCACCCCTTTTCACGTCCTTAGGTGGCGAATTTCGGAAATTCCTGAAATTTCTTTTTAGGTATTTGAGTAAGCATCAATCCTAAACAAAAATCACGTCTCTATATAAAAAACTATGGAATCGATATGTATCGAATGTGAGTCGAAAACTCATATTACCCCATTTTTAACCAATTTAGGGCCGAATTCGGAAAATATATTTTTAATGGTACTTGGGATATTTACAAAAGCACCAATTTAAAGCAAAGAGTACTTCGATATCTCGATTGATTCGATAGATATGGAAGGATAATCGAAAACACATTTCACGTATTTTCACCCCTTTAAATAAAGAATTTCGAAACGATTTTGAGTCCTGTCATAGGCATTTGTAAAAGTAACCAATTAAAGTTAAAATCACGACGATAGCCAATTGTGTTTCAAAGATATAGACGATTCATAAAAAACACATTTTGCCCCTTTTTACTGCCTGGGGGTCGAATTTCAAAAAAAACCTAAAACTACTTTTTGGGTATCTACGTAAGCAATATTTTGAAGTGAATATCAAATCTCTATCCCGAAGGGTTCGATAGATATA
>PNEQ01003402.1:19979-73211 GCA_003012365.1 Medauroidea extradentata
TGCATTTTTACGAGTGTCATATTAAAGTAAAAATCACCATGATTGGCCGTCGGGTTCGAGCTCTATCGACGTTTCTTCGGAAACACATTTCACCACTTTTCACCCCCTTAGAGGTCGAATTTCGAAAAATCCTTTCTTAGTGCTCGCCTACGACCTGAAGGGAACCCCCACAAAAAATTTCACGATTCTAGGTCCAGTGATTTGGGCTGCAGTTTGATCAGTCAGTCAGTCAGTCAGTCAGTCAGTCAATCAGTCAGCTTTCATTTATATATAGATAACGTTTTCGAGTGATATTTTTATGTTGTAAAAATTAATTTATTAATAGTTTCAGAGTATTAAAAGACCCTTTCGAATATCCTATAACAGTGCGAGCCTCGCCGAAATCAACGAAACAATCAAGGCTGGCATATATGGAGGTTCGGCAGATACAGAGTCAGATGTAATGTGTTTTAACATGTGAATCCCTATGCCTGTTCTCGCCAGAGATCCGGGGTAGACAGTGCCCTTAATTTCTCGTTTAAATTAACTACCCACATGTACGGTATCATTTAATTACATATAATTGGGGATCTGAATTCCAAACCATGCTAACTCCAAACAGTAAGAAATATCAATAAATTGTCATATAATTTTTGTGTGCATTTATATCTATCTTGAATTGGTTACTCATCAAAATACAATAATTTTACTGTTATTAATAACATAAGTCGGATATAAATAAATTACACACACGATGATGATATATGTTTTTAGGTAACCCTTAGATTTTGGAGTAAGCTTGGTTTGGAATTCAGGCCGCCAATTGTAATTTGCTTTCTTGTATGTAAAGGAAGTCTACCTCATTTTTCCAGTAGTGTACAGTTTCACTGACGTGTGGCTGAAACCTCTATATATATGACGTGGTTAACTTTAGCGTACGGCAGAAGGATGTGCAGTGATTGTAAATGAGAGACAAAGTAGAGGTTTGAATAGAACTCAATCAAAAGCGAACAGCTTCCATTATCAGGGGCCAGATAGCTGGTATCTGTATGGCGCAGAGATTGCCTCGTGGAGAGTTGCGTCCACTCCACACTGTAAAAAACACTTCCTAAATAGTAATGGAAACTATTAACCTGTACACTGTATAGGACACTTACCATATTTAAGCTTGTAAAACACCAAATGTTGAGAACATACATTTGGCCGTTTCCTATAAATACATAGAAACACTGCCGTTGATGCATGGGAAATTATTTTACCTTATATACTTTCGTAGCACTCCTGTACATCGGAGAGGCGTGGTAAGTTTACAAAGACAAATATTTTTTTTACAGTGTACCAGCAGCACGAGGGTCCTTCCCGATGTAACTAGTTTTTACAATCGTTAGGTTTGTGTTGTCTCTTTATCTTATGGTTTGTAGGGAGTATTACACGAAGTTAATGGAGCAGTCACACCGTAAATTGACTGTGATCTAAATGTAAGTAAAATTTTAAGATTTATTATATTAATGAATTAAATTTTTTGGCGTAATTTGAGCTGTACAACCCTCTTGGCCCGATTTAATACTGTTTAACTGTATTCTTGAGACTGATATTTGTCGTAAAGCAATTGGCAGTGGTTTCTTAAACATTAAAATTTGTCATATATATATATATTATATATTATATACATAATCGTAAAATTTTCATGCAATTGCATGTGGTCTTGGCATAATATGTGTATTTAGCGAAAAAAAAAAAAAAAGAATGAATATTTAAAAAAAAATAGAACAAGACTATGCCCAGGTAAATCAATGCACTGGCTTCGTAAGTGCTGCAAGATTTGAATTAACAAAAAGGTGGAGGGGAAGAATGCTTCCGCAATTCTTGCCATCGAAAATTTAATTCCCGTGAAGAAATTGTAACAACCACGGCTGTCGGAAAACGCTGAACATCTCCAACATATTGCGAAATGCAGGATTAGTTTCCTGGCTGTGCCTGGTATTTGCTGTGTGGGTAGATTTCTGCTGAAGATTACCATAAGTAATAAATATTTATTTTTAGATAAGAAATAAACGAATTAAATCAATATACCAGTTTCTGCTATATGCCTTGCAGTGAGTGACCGATTAATTCAGAGAAGGTGATCTTTTTTTACACAAAGCTGTAGAAGTGCCGTGCATATTAATATTAATGCCGGGATCGAGCGCACAAATTTCACAGAATTTCGGGTGGTGTACATTATATTACCTTAATTTTTTTTGTGTGTTTCGATATGCGCAATTAAATAATGGTTCAAATTTATTAACATATGTTAATTTTTTTCTGTGGTAGTTTTACTGAAGACGTTTTTACGCAGTCGTTTTACAACCACTTTAATACAGTAATTTGCCTAATATTCCGAGCTTATCCTCTTGCATATTCTCTTATGCATCATACCTATGAGAAGTCTGAAGCATCACAGAGTTGCTAAGGAAACCTCGCTGATGCAACATTATCATCATACTTCTGCTTGTTATTGGTTTGATTTATAATTATGCTAGTCACGTAGTCAGGTTTGATCTCGGTGTGTTGTGTATGTTACATTGTTCTCAAAGTTAAGACTTTCGGTAATTGGCGAAGAGAAAGTCTTTATATCATATGTGTTGTTTTAAAATCCTTGTTGACTTGATGTTTTCGAGGCCTCAACAGTTGGCGAGAATGGTGAGAGGAGTTAATTTGTGTTACCGCTGGTTTCCTTACCATTCGCCACCACAGTTACGGTACGTCATGATCACGTGACATATTATACAGGATTACTATGCATTGTTACGACACATTTAGTTAGGCGATTCCTTGTGCAAAATTGAGAGAAAAGCGTTGAATGAGAATGAATGAGAGATTTTTGGTCAGCGCTCAACATAGAGGTCTTTAGCGCTGGTGAGAGGTGACATGAGGTGAGTGTGGAGCAGCGCTAGAGTGAAAGGGTGGGGGAAACGGGAGATCCTCGAGAAAACCCGCCGACCAGTGGCATCGTCCAGCACGATTCTCACATGCGATAATCCGGAGACCGACCCCGCCGGGAATCGAACCCCGGATCGCCTTGGTTGGGCAAAAGACTGTTCCCAGAACAGTTTTTTACGGAGGCGCGAGTGTATGCGCCCACTGATTTTACATAAAACGTTTAGCTAGCGACTCCTCTCCTGTTTTATAATCATTTCGGGAAGTATAACTGAATGGTTGCTCTTGGGTTGACTGTCACAGCATAATAAAACGTAGTTCAGAATGTCGTGATTTAATTTATATTATTTTAAGCACATAAAATATTATAGTTCCAAAGGTCCGTTTCCTTTTTATTTTTCTGGTTGCATCGCAAATGTCTACTAGCGTCAAGTTTGTTGGTACGTAGTTAATACCAACCTCACATTCAACACCCTGCCTTTGCACTGCTTTTCGGATTTTCTGATTGGCTCTCTGGTTCGTTGTCCAGCTGGCCATAGACGAATTTGGAGTCATTTAACCCAGAAATTGACACCAGTAAACATTTTCTTGATCTGAATTTGGGCTCTTTGGTACCCGGTTATTACCATATGTTTACAGCCACCGTTAGTGTGACCGAGCTTGATTATGGAATATTATTCTTAACTAGACTACGAAAAAGTTGTTTCTGCCAAACCGGTATTTCAGTTTGGGTGCCTTGGACTATTTTTTTTTTACGTATCATTTAAGTTCTTTGTAGACGTGACTGAAAACGTTAAAAACGATAATATCTGCTTTATTATAATTGTACGTTCTAAATGTCGGAAACAAACACCTGCCGAAAATGAACATCATAGAGTAGTAGAGTAGGATATCTATCCGGAATTGGAGACGATAATTCTACGCGGTGTTGTTTGAGAGCGAGAATAATGCTCTTCCTTCGTAGTACGAAACAATGGTGATTCTTTAAAACCCTCAAATATCAGACAACACCGTTAACCGGTTATTAATATGTCGGATCGTTAGCACGAACATATCACAGTTTCATTATACAAAATGTGTTGGCTAAAAACTTCAGTATTTCTGCTTATTTCAATTTCGTGTCAGAAACTTGGAAACTAAACCATTTTATGAGTAATATTAAGACAAAAGCTTTCTTGAAATTGAAGTTCTTGTAAACCTAAAATCTTCTAAGTACTGTACTTGAAATTGGGAATCATTTTGTATCACCACAATAAATATTGTTAATGTAAAAACAATGGCATAACAAAGTCACACTACACAATTGTAAGGTTTAAGTACATAACAACACAAAACAAAACCAGCTAGTGGATTCCATGTGCATATTGTAAAAAAATTAAGCTTCATAAAATTATCAATGTATGTAAGTATTTAGTGAATTGTAAGATCAATACGGCTAGCAAAAAATATAATTTCAAAATGCTGATGAAATTGTTTGAAATGAAGCATTGAATCAACTACTATTATTTTGTTTAATAATGTTCTTACAACTCTAAAAACTATGTTGGCAGCATTATCGCCCTTCATAGTAACATGGATGTTGCCCCCTTTAATTTGCATCTATTTTTTAATTAAGTTGCAAGCGATTCGTTAAAATTACGTCATTAATTTCTAATATTAATTATTTGTATTTTGTTTTTTATTTGTATGATTTTTTTTTTAATTTTTAGTTAAAAGTGATGTAGCATGCCTAATTAAACATAAAAGGTTGCCTTGACTGAACATTCTCCGGTGAACGGTTTTCGAGAAATATTTGCGTAACATTTAAAAGAGACGGCTAGTGATTTTATTAGTAGACAGTTGGCAACACGTGTTAAATTTCATTCGATATTGTTCGGCCTCATTTCACAATATCATTTTCGGACAAAAATCTTTTGACATACTGATATGAGGAAACTTCTGTTACAGGAATTAAAATGTAGGGGTAAAAATCAGTTTTGAGTAAGTCTTGTCATGTTATTTTTTTAGAGTGAAAATTGTTATTTGCTCACAGTTTTAAGGTAATAAAAAACCTTGAATATCTTATAGTAGTGTGGGCCACACCGAGATGAACATAAATGTCAGTTGTGGTATATATGTAAGTATAACATATACTGTACTGAGCCACATCTAATACAATTTTTTGTGTAATTCCTTATTTTTGCTCTCGCCATAGTCCTTTGCTAAGCAGCGCCCTTAAACAATTTTAATGTGAGATCTTTGGGGACACGATTTAACTTGATAATTAAATTAATTTTTTAAAGAATAACCTGGTCCACCTTGTCGTGAGGATTATCTTACATATATAAGTATTTATATTATTCATAAATGCTACCATACTTGCATGTCTATAAAATATTTTCATTGATTTATTTATACAATGCTGTTTCAAGACCTACATTGGCTACTATTTTCCGAAGAAGCCTATAAACAAATATGGTAAATGTTTATGTGGATTCAGAGTAAACATAAATGAAAGATAAATTGCGCTTACTAAGTCAGCCCGAAAGAATTAAGGGAATGAAGAGCGTAGTTAAAATTGCACATAAAAATAATTTCAAATGTACTCCGTACGTTACATTACAAAGTAAAAGCGTTATGACGAAGGCCTGACAATTCGCTTGCGTTTCCTTGTGGGTATTCAATTTAAAGAAAATTTAAATGTACGCGGTAACTGATCAGGATTTCCCTCCATAGTTGTGTTCCAAAAGAGTTTAACCTCGATCAAACTCTTCCATACTATTCACTGTGATAGACAGTATACATGAGATTTTATTCTTTCGCGTGTAAGCCCTAATGATGGTAATAATATATTCCCAAATAAAACATTTGTAGAGAAATTCGTAATTTTTCTCTCAGCGCTGCCACATATGCGGACAAAAGTTCCTGCAGAAGTTCCCACGTTACTTTAGCGTTCTGAGCAGGTTCGATTGCTGTTACTTCTATTTCCTTGTTGTAAACCATGCTGTGATGTGCGCCAAGCTTTGGCGTTACACCTCCAGAAGAACGACAATTCCCTTACATTCTCATTTCACTTATTCCAGCATAAACGCACCTACGGGGAGTTTGTAAATCTGGTCTGGTCCACCCACCGCGTAGCATTTATTTTCGTCCTGCCAGAGAAGGAAAAATGAAGAAATGAGCGCGTGGAGAACACACACACTCTTGCGTCTCGAGAGCACAAAAGTGGTTCTTTGTTCGGCACTGATCGGGGAACTTCGGCAGGTTTCGGATCGCCACCTCTCACATCCTCTGTTCTACAAGAACCTCATCTCCTTTCACCGTCGCTTATGCGAAGAACGGCTTTGTTCAGGGCTGCCTAAATAAAGGGGAAAGGGGCAAAAGGGGAAATTGCCCCAAGCCCCCAATTGCAAGGGGCCTCCAAATGTAAATGCAATGATCGTTTATATACTTATATTTTAAAAGATCATTCCCCCAAACCATTTTGCCCCAGGTCCCAAAATTCCCTGGGGGGCTTTGTTAGGTTAGAAGTTCACAATAACAATAAATTGCATGCTGTTATGCACCAATACACAGTGCGCAAATATTGCAAGTTAGGTGTGAAATATTTTTCTGTTTTTTGAAAAGTTCTAAAAAGTAAATTCACTCCTATACATACAGTGACTGTGAATACTTGATTTCTAGGACTAATATACTTTTTGTAAGGCTGTTCCAAATCCGAAAAAAAAAAAAAAAAAAAAAAACTTACGGAATGTGTTACCAATACTTTGAAATTGAAGCATAGTCTACTGTTGCATAACCCCGTTAAGGTAAATTATGCTACAGGTTAGAAAGAAAATGTGTTTTCTTATGGGAGAGTTTGGCACAGGGAACATTTCTGCCGCTAGTTTCGCTGCTATCGCTAGGGACCAGAAAAATACGAAACTGTAGTAAAATTAAATAGGCTTGAAAATGACAGAAGTCATTTAACATAATTTTAAAGTGAAAATAAACGGATTTTGCGTTTTAAATTATCAATTTTATGTAACATAAAATTCAGGAAAGCTCTGTGATTGGTCGATTTACAGCCCTTGCCGATACCAACGTTCAACCGGCAGAAGTTTTCCCTGTGTCAAACTTTTAACACTGATCTTTCTAACCTGTGGTAGAATTAACCTTAACCCCGTCCACTTAAATGAGTACCCTAACCTAAAAGACCGAGCGAGGTGGCGCAACAGTAATACGTTGGACTCGCATTCGGGAAGACCTGTGTTCGATTCCCGGCTCCGGCCATCCTAATTCCGGTTTTCCATGGTTTTCCGAAATCACTCCAGACGAATGCTGGGATGGTTCATTAAAACTCCTTAACTACGATGTTCGACTAAAGTCGAATACACAAAATATCGCTAACTTGCGTTGTTCGACTTTAGTCGGACACAAATTAAATGACTCTGTAAACCCTTGTTACGTGGTTTTTTCGTTTGAAAAATATCAAATAATGAACTATTTACAAAAAAAAAAAAAAAACAATTTTTTTACTTTTTACACTGTTTTGGCATAATTAAAAAAATTTTATCCCGCAGCGAAAGAGTCAAAAAAGACCATGGCCCACCCCTCTCCCACCTCATGTCATTGTATTAAGTTGTGCATGGCCGGGATTCAGGCCATGAGAGATTAAAAAATTACACACTATTTTCACTTTTACTTAAATTTTTTTCTTGGAGGTTATAAACCTCCCTTTCGCTGAAGTAACTTTCACAATAACTTGCCCGAAAACTGCTTAAGTAACTCCAGTTTGCACTTTGAAATCTGAATTTTTCCGGGGGACGACCTCCTTCATTTTTTTTTTTGGCTGGATTGGTGTTCATTGCCTACTTATCAAAATGATGAAATTCCACCCATGAAGTTGTATCACTATTTCTAGTGACCTCTCTGTCGACGAGACGTGAAGTCCACTTCCCTTCCCTTATCTAAACTGAAAAAAAAAAAAAAAAGAATAAAAAAAGTCCTTCTACTAACCGAATAGTAATTTTTCAGCTTTTTAACTAACCTAAACAAACTGTAACTAACCTAAATTGTGTCAGGGACGTGGAAATAAGTGCCGAACAAAGAACCACTTTCTTGCTCCCGAGGATCCGAGACACGAATATTGCCGACATAATTACCACGCGTCGTCACAGACCCAACGAGCGACGACACACACACAACGCGCTGCACGTGGTGATAGTTTGCGCAGATGGTACCACGCGTCATCTGTGTTATCACGGAGCAGACTGTTGTTGCCTACAACACATGCACAACCACGCGTAGCTCTGCCTAACTGCAAATCAAGATGGCCTCCTGCCCATACCGTCGTCCGTTACAAGTTTATTCAAGAATAATTGCTCAGCATGTGCGAGTGTTATGTCTGCTAAGGATTAGCATTCAAACAACATTATTCGCGTTCACACCAATTTCTGGTCCTCCGTGTATCTGCTGACGAAAACGGCGAAAATGAGGGCTTTTGTAGTAATTTTTTTGGCTTGGAAATCTTGGCGCAGAGGCCTTTGAAACATACAGGTGTGCACAACGCACCTTTATGTATAATATTACGTCATAAAATGTTAGTGTCATCACTGAATGTTTCACGGAGTTGAGAAGACTGCATGCAAGTTCAGTGACTTGCGCCTAGAGCACTGTCGTAGAGGAACAGGTCTGGACACGCGCCTGGAAACTTGACCCCCTTGTTGTTTGGCTGTAGTTCACCAAGTTACCGAGAATATTGTGTTTTATTGGCGCTGATGTTAGGGCGGTCGGACTCAAACTCCGCCCACTCCCTTCTCACTAAGATAAACAATTAATCAAAACGTATTTTTAATAAATTTATGAAATACTTCCTTCGCTCACAAATTTAAGAAAAGGCTCCAGCAATCTTTATTTACTTTATAAATTTAACAATGAAAAAAGTGGGCGGAGTCTGAGTCCGACCGCCCGGATAGTGCCAAAAAGTACGACATTCTCGGTAACTTAACGAACTACAGCCAAACAACAAGGCGGTCAAGCAAAATACATTGGTAGATAGGCGAGTGTCCAGACCTGTTCTTCTACGACCGTGGCCTAGAGGCTAGGGAGAAGTGTGGCGTGCGTGACGTTTCGAGCTTACAGTTTCAACACTTCTAAGCCTCGAAGTGGCAGAATACTTTCTCCCAGGCGGGAGAGTACGTAACAGATAAATAAACGCTGAAAACATCAATTAATTTCTAAGCTTTTTTCGACGCCAATATGGATCAAATACTCAATGACAATCTTAGATAGTGGTATTTGCCAACTTTATGAGTAAATATTTATTCAGAATTACAAATTCGTTACTCGTGATCTCTTACGCCGCAGTTAAACGCACGAGGTTCCGGCGTCGGAGATTGTGCCTTAGAAGTTCGTGACACTGGAAACAATTTTGTTTAAAACGTTGGCTAAAACTATTGTCTAGGATTGCTATTGTTTAGTTTTCGCAAATTGGCTTCAAGAAACGTACAGTTATGGATTAATGATTTTAGCGTTGAATTATGTACCACGGCCTCTTAAGAAGATTATGTAGGCTAACTGGCGCATGAGCGCTATGTAGCGTGTCTCGCCAATTCCTTGTTACGCGAAACTGTTAAACGTATAGCCATTACGCACTGAAAGAAACATTTTTGTACGAAATGTGTTCCCTGTCAAATAATTTTGTGGTAAACGTGATGGAATTATTTTGTGGTACTCGCAATGTTTCAGTAGCAGCATCAAAATGTTTATGTAGTGGACACAAAAAAGTATTTCGCACAGTCAGAATTAATAAATAATTTGTTGCGCGCAGATTTTTTTCCTGTGCAGTTCTCTACGCACATGGGATCCGCGGTGGTCGAAGGCTCAGCCCTCTCGCCTCCCATCAAGGCGATCCAGGTTCGATTCCAGGCGGGGTCGGTCCCCGGATTTTCGCACGTGGGACTCGTGCCGGACGATGCCATTGGTCACCGGATTATGTCGGGGATCTCCCGTTTCCCCCGCCCTTTCATTCCGGCCCTGCTCCATACTCATCTCATGTCACCCCTCACCGTCGCTGAAGACCTCGATGTTAAGCGCTGACCAAATATCTCTCTCACTCACTCTACGTAAATAACACACTTCAAACAAGCAGACCGCTTTAATATAGGCCGAAACAAGATTTCGTGGCGTCTCAAAAGAAATTAAAAACGCCTTTATTTTTAAACAGCTTAGCTCCAGAAATATCGTCCGTATTCGTAAGATACTAAATTAGAACTCTGCGTAGACGTTTACTGCATAATACCCCCACAAAAGAAATTGTAGGGTCACGGTTTAAACTGCTATAGAAGACCGCCATAAAACGATAAAACTAAGCACCAGTTTAACGCTACGCACGTAGGAGTCGTGCGGCTGTCGTCGAGCATGGCGGTCTGACCTTTATTGAGCCCTTGTTTCCGCTCCTTAAATGCAGATATTCTTAAATGGGGTTGGTCCTATCAGCTTTGATTAATGAATTTTCTTATAAAGCAGGTAATGCAAAAGCAGACATTATAAAGGACAGTTTCAAGACAAGTAAATATTAAAGGAAATATGAGACCTTGAAAATCGAATTTGAAGTAATGTTTTGTATAAATATAAAAAAAACTGTTAGTAGTTAAATTACGATACCAAAGCCTCGTTGATTCGTTCATTGTCTTCTGCTCGAGTGATATGCAGCTAATAGATAAATGGTCGGGGCTTGTGTTTACACACGACAGTGGATTCTATCATAAAGGTCATTGAATTAGTGAATTTTTTTCTTTCCCAATAACGTTTACATTTCACCGTGGATAGTAATTGCAATCTTAAATTTTGTATTATTTAAAGTATTTAATAATTAGGTTTTACTTATTAATATTTGCAGTGCCTAGCGTAAGTCAACTAGCTATGCGCCTACTGTCATAATTTAGAATCAATCGTACTGTTATCTTGAAAAAAAAAGAAGAAACCTTTTGCGTGGTAAGTGATAGCTTTTGAGCGCTGGTTACGTCCATCTCCCTCATCCAGTGTTCCTCTAGAGCCGTGTTGAAGCTGTCGTACTTTCGTCCCAGCTGTAGCCTGCTAATTGCAAGTGACTGAGTAGTTAGCGCGGTGGCAAATCACGAGCCGATGTCGTTGTCAAGTCACACACTCTTCTAGAGCGAGTCGTCTCAACACGGCGTATAAGTGGCCCCTAGCATGTGTTACTACCTTACCGTAAGGTCGTCGCCTACCGCGCGCTTCAAATGCGTCGCAATGTGTCCGTAAATACGTTTCTTTTTACGAAACTATTTCACACGTGCCCATTGTGTCAATGCACGAAAAGTGAGTTAGAGATTTTGGTCAGCGCTCAGCATAGAGGTCCTTAGCTGGTGAGGGGTGACATAATGTGAGTATAAAGCGAGTGAGATATTGTTGTCAATATGAATAATATATATATATATATATATATATATATATATATATATATATATATATATAATTACTAGCTGCCCCGACAAACGTTGTTTTGTCACATAAATAACTCGTTGTAAGTGTGTAAGGATGTGGTATATAAGTGGAAGAGGGCTAATAACAAAGAAATAAATAAATAATAATACAGCAGCGACACCTGGTGGGGATAGACTGGTATCAACTCGTGGGGATAACTGATTAATTGTCACATACACAGTTATCGACCGGGTTCTAAAATTATTAAATTGAAAATATTTACTAAACAACAGCACTTAGGAGTACAAAAAATAGATAAAAACCTATTCGCAGACCTGCCGAATGTGTATAAAAAATTTCACTAATCGGTTAAGCCGTTTCGGAGGAGTATGGAAACAAACACTGTGACACGAGAAATTTATATATTAGATTATGCTAAACAAGATGGTCTTAAAAAGTGGTCAGCTTATCGCAAACAACCTATAGTATTGAAACGAAGATGAGGCGTAATTTCCAGTAAGTACTTCTACGAGTAGGAGGTTAAACTACATCGCAGGCTGAAGAACGTCAGTCAATACATGCGCAGGACAGGTGCTAATAAGCATTGTGGGAAGACAGTTAAAATTCGTCTTATCGACAAGAGACGTCAGGAACATGTTGCACAATGCTGTTTGTTCAGTTAGGCCGTGAATAATTCAGCACTTTTTAAGCCGCTTGTGCAGTTACTTTTTTCTTGCTGCTGTGTATCCGTTTGTCGTGTGTTACGTTCGTCTTTGCCTCGTACGAAAAACGACCAGCATCCATGAGTTTCCCAGTTGTATTGGTTATACAGGATGTTCATGTAAGTATGTTACAAAGTTGGTAAGATGATTCCTTGTAAAAATTAGGTAAAGTTATGTAAGACAGGTTTTTGGGTAGTGCAAATTTTAAGGGCAATAATTGCGATTGGAAATTGACATTAAAAACAAAAGTATGGAGAAACAAATTATGCAGTTAACAGTGCTATTTAATAATAATATCTGCATTTATGACAAAAATGGTTTCGAATACATTTTACATTCACAAAATAATGGGGTTGATAGCACCCCCTATGTATCGCGTGTTGCCTACTTGAAAGGCTCCAATTTTTACGTCCATTTTCTTGAAACCGTTTCACTTGAGGATGTTGCGACAAGGCAACATTTTTTTGTTCATTGGTGTCTCTTGCTACAAACACACTCATTTAATAGCAAAAAATACATTGGCAAAATTTCTGTGCGAAATACACGCTTGACCAATCCCCATTATCTGCTGAAGACGTCGAAACCATTTAAATTCAAATTACAGATTTTGTTATTAATAAATTGCATCCCAAAATTCATAATTATTTCTCATTACTTTTTTTTAATAAACTTTGGTTTTCAATGTCAATTTTCAATCGTAAATTTCTCCCGTTAGATTTGCGCCAGCCAATAGCTTCAATTACATAAATTAAGCTCATTACTTAGCAAAGAACCGTCTAACAAAGTTTGCAATATGCTTTCATAAACTGCCTGCATGCAGTATTTATAGTTAATCTGTATTGTTACTACAAACAATGTTCGACAAACAAAAACCTTCAACTGCTGCTAATGTTAATATTAGATTTAAATAGGCTGCTCATTTCCAATACGCTGATAATTTTTGCTATTTTTCTGCTATACTTATGGTACACAACGAAACGATCTATAATTTTACATGATTGTTCTGGTTTAATTCGATGAGATGCTCGGGGACGAAATAACTTTCGGCAAAATTACTTTTATAGGGACGTATATATAATTGCAGTTCGCTGACCAGTCTCATGAAAACAATTCGGAATTGCACAAACTCAATAAGAGCTCGGAGTTCATTTTGTAGAAGGTTCGTGTTTCTACCTTAAAAATAAATTCACAGTAAGCAAACAGCAAATGTATTCGCATACTGGGACAGTAAGATGAGTTGTAGCTACAAGTTATTCCTGGTTGGAAGCAGTTAAAACAGGACGAAGATCCTTCACATTTTGCTTTGGAGACGAGGAAATTTTTCCCTCTGCGAAAACCACTGGAAGCATTGGTTACACAGGACGGATTCTTTCAATAATACCATAATTGATCTGTTTTATTTAATATCAGTATTTAAGCATCCATTGTAACGGCTGAAACAGTAAACCTGACAGTTTAAGGCAGTCTTCCGAAGTAACACGTGTTATGCACATGAACAGATTATTTCAAACTTTGTAAGAACCGCCGCAGAGTAGGTTTCAAACATTCGCTAGTAATATTTATTTTTTATCTTGAGATTTTCGAAATAATTTGTACTGACGACTACAAACTTTTATCTTTAGTAAGTAAGCTGGTTTCTTAAAAACTAAACTTTTATGTAACATTAATTTCTTGACGCCCTGATATACATCTGGGATTACCAAAGCACTTTAGTAACCGTGCGATAATTTTTCATCGAAGAAGAAATCATAGTAGGTACGTCATCCTCTTTGAAAGAGCTTAGCACTTAAACTCTGATAGAGAACGTGCCGTTGCTGAAATCACCAAGCACGACCACGCCTACCATTCGCCTTCCTGGAAATTTGGAAAGCAGTTTCACAAACAAGTAGTGAAGTCATCAAGAATTAAAATATCGCAGCGAAATGGTTGACGTTTTATCTTATCACAGTTTAGTATATTGGGAAACGATAGTTTCAACTCAAGAACCGTCGACAAATCTTTTATCTAATGGTTCTGACACTCGTCATTTACCACAAGCTTGTACATTAGAAATTCATTTAACGTTTGAAAATATCCGATATGAACATAAATACGTATGTTTGTATTAAGTAGAGCAAAGTTCGGAATTAAGTATTTTGTGATACGCTAACAAAGTTTTGAAAACAGTGATATTTATTTTTACTTTGGTTCTTCCGTACACAAGTAAATTCCGTAGCCTCCATAAAAGTATTTCCTTTGTGATTTTTGAGTCTCACACAAAATGACACCGCGCAAGAAAATGCAGAAAGGTTTTATTATGATATTACTTAATTTGTACATGCATGTGGTACATAACATCACAGACACTTCAAATAATTTCATTTTTTATTTAAAAATTATTAATTATTTCAATTGATTTTATTAAACATATAATGCTTAACTTATTACCTATTGTCTTCGAGGCTAACTGTATATTTTATTAATCGTTTATGACTTCAAGCAAACTGTAAATTTTATTATTAGTTTATTACTTCAGGCCTTAAAATATGAAGTGTTTCAGTTAAGAGTTTGTAAGTTCGGATTGGTAACTGTGCGGTCGTCTCCTTCATTGTCTTTAGCAGGCACTAATTAAGTGAAGGAAGTTTAACTTCCACCGATTGTCTTCTTCAAAAACTATTAATTAGTTTTAAACAGTGTTGTCTCACGATTTAAGCTTACGACGCTTATGCTAGTCATTCTTTAATCTCTTCCACTCTTCCGCGACGGTTGGAGTCTCGAAATCAGTCTAGCTGTGTTTTCCAGGTGACTTTTTTTTTGGCATAACAAACAGTAAAATATTTTACGGAGATAAGAACTGTGTACGATTTCAAGGAAAAATCTATCATTTCTATTACAATTTTACTACGCACTGTTTGAGAAAAAATTTATAGTTTTTGTAGTCATTTTATGTTGATTTATGTTGCGTAGATAATTTATTTTGGTAAATAACATCCCAAGTGTTGAGTTCATAGAATATATTTAAATTTCTCTACAGCATAATGCAGATAAAGAATAAGAATTGTTTCCTCAAAATGTATGCTTAGTTAAATATACTCAATTAAATTTGTGGAATGGGCGAAAATTCTCCGTGGTTATTGGGAGAAAAATATAACACAAGGAAAAAACTCCCTTTTCTTATCACTTCCGCTTATTGTTATACAGCCTGTTAGTATCAAAATAGCAGATGCATGAAAATATTCAAATTTTAGTTTAAGAAATCTTCAAGCAAGCTATGATAGAGATTAACATGTTTAAAAAGTCGTTTTATCACGAACTTCTTAAAAAAATTATCCCTTTATTCAGATTGTTTTCCAGTTTTTTCAGTCTTTGAGATTTGTAACAGATATATCTAATTTTGGCTCCAAA
The DNA here is from genome assembly GCA_003012365.1 of Medauroidea extradentata. NCBI lineage: Eukaryota > Metazoa > Arthropoda > Insecta > Phasmatodea > Phasmatidae > Medauroidea > Medauroidea extradentata. The sequence goes on from PNEQ01003402.1 coordinate 35,390, forward strand.
GGATGGCGGTATCTATATTAGGATCTTAGAGTAAATATAGGGTAGAAGGAGTATCGTCTATACAGCTGCGTACGAAATTGTGTGTTCAACATCTGTCACGTGACTTTAGTGAAATATGCGCGGGAGATTTGAAATAACATTGAGAGAAAATATAATAATTGCTTAGTAATCACAACCATGTTGGGTTATTTTGGTACCATGTGCATATATTAACGAAGGAGAGCATACTACCATATTATCACATAGTATAATTGCGTAGAAATTTCAGAACGACAAATGTAAACAATGTTTGCCACGTTACTGTTTTCCTTAACACAGCTGTTTTTAGTAAAAAGTAATTATTAGCTATAAATTTACTATAAGGTTTTTAACCGAGACCTTGGTGACACCACGTGATTAAATGTTTATATTCTGGAAGGTACGCCACGAGTTTCAAACATCACGATTGCATTTTAACGCCGAGAAAACATAAAATAAACGACACCAAATTCTCGATACCATGTTGGACACACATTTGTGACGTCATGTTCCCTCTACTATATATTACCTCTATGATTAGGACTTAACCCGCCATGATGGAACTTCACAAGGGGGTTATGAACGCAGAATTTTCTCATCTTTAGATCTGAACTTCACACAAGGTAAATATGCACTCGCTTCCAATTGAAATGGGCAAATTTTAGTCAGAGCTGGTGATGGCTGAAATGAGGTGGATATAAAGCAGCGCTGGAATGAAGTTGATGGAGACCAGATCACATACGTCATTTGTCTCTGAGGTCTTATATGTGCTGCTCCGAGTTTTTCTCAGTCAGAGGTGAAAAAAAAAAAAAAAGAACATTAGCAGCTTATAATAACATAAGGTTAATTCTACTACAGTTTGGGAAGAAAACGTATTTTCTTATGGGAGAGTTTAGCACAGAGAAAAATTCTACCGTTAGTTTCGCTGATATCGCTAAAGTACTAGAAAAATACTAAAAAATAAAAATACTAAACCCGTAGTAAAATTAAATTTCAATAGGCTTGGAAATGACATAATTCATTTAACTTAATTTTAAATTGAAAATAAACCAATTTCACGTTTTAAATTATCAACTTAATGTAACTTAAAATTCAGGAAAGCTCTGTGATTGGTCAGTTTACAGCTCTTACCGATACCAGCGCTCAAGCGGCAGAAATTTTCGTTTAACACTGATCTTTCCAACCTGTAGTGGAATTAACCTCTACTGAAGCCAAGTACTGTTTGTTCACGTAACAATATGGTGGAGCGCAGTCAGCTGTTCCCGTATATGTATTGATAATTAGGTTATGGTTGGACAACCCACAGCAAAATATAGTACACTTTGCTATGGTAAACACATTTTTTTTTCATGTATCAATATGGTTTCCTTCCCCTTCCGTCTCAAGACATCACACCCCTCGCCGTAGTACGTAAGTCATGTTTCATCTGTATCACGGACGTAGAAGAACAGGTCTGGAGACTCGCCTATCTACCAATGTATTTTGCTTGACCCCCTTGTTGTTTGGCTGTAGTTTGTCAAGTTACCGACAATGTCGTACTTTTTGGCGCTGTAATCCGGGCGGTCGGACTCAAACTCCGCCCACTTTTTTCCATTGTTAAATTTATAAGGTAAATAAAGATTGCTGGAGCTTTTCTTAAATTTGTGAGCGTAGGAAGTGTTTCATAAATTGATAAAATAATACGTCTTATAATTTGTTTATCTTAGTGGAACGGAAGTGGGCGGAGTTTGAGTCCGACTGCCGTAACTGAAGTGCCAATAAAACACAATATTCTCGGTAACTTGGTGAACTACAGCCAAACAACAAGGGGGTCAAAGTTCCAGGCGAGTGTCCAGACCTGTTCTTCTACGGCCGTGATCTGTATATTTCTCTAATCTCTGTCCTCAGTAGTTCTATGACTATTTAGTTTGGTGTTTCTCTCTGTTTTATTTGTGTTTCTTTGTGTTACATCTTACGAAATTTCTTTGAGAGATAGACATATGTATGTGTATGTTTGTTTGTCTTCTGAATACAGCAATGGCTCGTTTTCTTTATTGTTTCTTGTCTTGCCTTGTTTACTGGGGCGACATAAGGCAGTAATTGCGTATTCTAAGATTTCACTCAGTTTACTCAAATTCATTCACTCCCATTGCAAGAATTATTGATACAAATAATTTTCTTTCTGTTACAAACCCTGCTAGAATTTATGGTGAGATAATTAAATTTGAACATTATAGTGCTTGTGTTTCAGCAACGTCATTTCTATAACTTTGTACATAAACAATTACACTTTACGAACGTGGTAAAACGTTTGTTCAAAGTTCATCGTAATTTATTTTTCCATTGAGCTTTTTGTTTTAATTTTATATTCATGTAACACGATAATGAAAGGAAATAATGTTTTCTCGTTTGAGTTTTCTCCAAACGCAAGACGAGAGTGAAAGTTGTGTTACTGATGTGCTAATACGTATAAATGCTTATCGTATAACGATCAAGGTGAAATGTTTGAAATGATTGTACGTAGAATGGAAATTTACAGAAATCCTTCCCAGAGAAAAAAAGTTTGTTACAGTTAACCATACGTAAGTTTGTATATGGCGAAATCAAAATAGATATTTTATCCTACTAAATTTTTGTTTACTGAACAATCTGTGAAAAGCGTAACAAACTTTTTTTTTGGTCTAACAAAATTATGTTTAACGGGACTAAACACTCCTGTTGAGTTAACAAAATCAGCCAGGCAACCATATATTTGGTTGATTCAACTTTTACACGGCTGTTGCGCCATATGCGAACATATATACGGTTGACTCAACCAAACCTTTTTCTCTGTGTTGGGTTTATATAATAAACTATTTCGCAACTGAAGCCTCAGGTCAATTTGGAATCTGCTCCACTCCTGTGATCCCAAAAAAGGCGATACGCCACTGAAACCACGCCTACTTAGAGCACGTGCATTTACGATATCGCTTGATGTATTCCTGTCGACGAGTGGCTGCAGCAACGAGTACCGCTGCCTTACATGCAAGGTCGCCAACCGTACGAACAAAAATGTGGAGTTGAATATTTATGCCAAGCTTGACCTCGCCCGGCCATATAATGGATTGCTTGCTGCGTAGTTCGGTACTCGTTATTCATTCAATACGCCTAGTAACTTCGTTTAGTCTTGTGAGGTAGGAGAAACAGTCGTTTTACTTAGTTTTCGGTGGTTCATACTCAAACAAGATTTTCTTTGCTACAGCATAGTTTGTAACTTGCCCCTATTGCATGAATCGTTCAAATATAACAACATAGTTATTTTCATAGTGTACGAATGCCTTTTTATCTCACAATCTCGATCGAAGAACAACGATGAACTGTGACAATGATCGGTTCTAACAGATTATCAATGACAGCATTGACATTCAGCCATGCACGTAAAAACACATACAGTTCGATACATTTGCTCTATCTTTATATCCCAACAGTGGATAAACACTGGATCTGCATTCGCGACGAACTGGTTCAATCCCTAGTCTAGGCATCCTAATTTCGGTTTTAAATGGCTTTATCGACATTACACCAGCCGAATGTTGAGACAGCTATACAGGATGATACAAAAGGTACGGCCAAACTTTTAGGAAACATTCCACACACGCAAATAAATAAAATACGTGATATGGACGTATGTCGGGAAACGCGTAATGTCCATGGTAGAGCCCCTTCCATTACCTCTCGTTACATGTCATCGTATAAAACATTTCGTACAGACAGACACTGTTCCAATTACCCAATGGAATGTTTCGTTAAAATGTACGTTACTTCCTAGGATCACCGCCAGGTATAGGCGACGTGACGGAAGGTAATCGTGACTGCATTGCGTCTCTTCATGAAATTATGGACTGGGAGCACACAGTGGCCCACCTGGCGGTGAATCTAGGAAGTAAAGTACATTGTAATGAACTAATCCACTGGGTATTTGGAACATTTTCTGTACGAAATGTTTTTTTACGATGACATGGCAACTAAGAGTTTCCGGACATACGCCCATATCACATATTTACTTTCTTTGTGTGTGTGGAATATTTCCTGAAAGTTTGGCCGTACCTTTTTGTAACAGCCTGTAGAAACGTAAAAACGCGTACGTTTAAAGCAAAGTAACATTTATTTGGCTATATGTAACTGTATCAAGAGTTATCATACTGACTAAAAACACATATCTGGATTAACGTAGGGTGTTTTTTCAAGTAATATAAATGAACATTTCCAACTGTATTGTAATCAGATCAAAAAGCTATCACGGATACCCCCTGGCAGTCACTCAAATTTTTGCATTCATCTATAAGACAATAATTATCGTTAAATTTCAAGGACAGAGTGGCAGAACGCTGGGCTCACATTTAGTAGGACGAGGTTTCGATTCCAGTCCGTCGTTTTTACATGGTTTTTCAAAATTGTTCAGCGGATGCAGGTATGGTTTTTCACTTCAGGCCATGGCCATTTCACTGCACCACTCCAGTCTGTCAAAACCATTCGTTCCGTCTATAATGATCCTTCTGTCGACAAGACATTACACCCAACCTGCATTTAAATTTAAAACCGGGAGATATATTTAAATTCAAACAGTAACGGCCAATGATCGTTGCGCTATCTAATACACTCAGACGTGCAGAAACGATCATTTAATGAGCACACCCCGCGAAAGGTAAAGCATGGATGTTAAAAGCATTTAAAAGTAATAATGTAACAAGTACGTAGACGGTACATCATTTAATATTTTGATAAAACTAGTAATTACTGCTCATGAATAAAATTACTTCTTTCAATAAAATTATCTGCAATGTGTTGTATTTGCTGGGTGTGTGAAAAAAAAATAGGCAAATGCCATTATATAAAACTGACCTGTTTTATTTTTATATAACTTCCAAAATCCTATGTGATTAAAAGAAAGTTTGAGCGGTGATTTGGACCCCCACGCTAAGTTAGTTGTCTGTACGCAAATTCCGAAGGTTGAGTGCCATATTATCAGAGTTCTGATTGGGCCGCCAAAATACGGAAAATAATTGTTGAGTAGACTACAGCGAAGTCTGGTTCGTGTTTATAGCACTGAAGTGTGCCTTTGCTTAGATTGTTTCAACAAATATGAGGGGCCGCGGTGGCCGAGTGGTCAGACCATTTGCCTCCCACCAAGGAGATCCGGGTACGATTCTCGGTGGAGTAGATTCCCGGATTTTATCTTGTGGGAATCTTGCCGGGCCTTGCCGTTAGTCGGTTGGTTTTCTCGGGGATCTTCCATTTCCACCACCCTTTCATTCCGGCGCTGCTCCATACGTCATGTAACCCCTCGTCGGCGCTCAAGATCTCGATGTTAAGAGCTGACAAAAATCTCTAACTCACTCAACGAATATTAGTGTTTCTGAGATAACGCTTTTGATAAATTGTGTACCCATTATATTAGCTTGATGGCGTGCTACGCAAGTTATAACGCTTGGCAGGTACCCTAAACATGTTTTGAAACCCTTTAATTTTTCCAGTTATTTTCGCAAGAAGTGTTTGGAAACACTGGCGTTGATCTGGGACAGATCCAGTTATTCTGGTCACGTCGTCAGTTCTCCTCGGACGTCTGCAAATACTTCTTCGGCAGCTGCCAGAAGCCAACTTCCTCTAGGAGCCAAGGGAAGGAGGGATAAGGAGGTGATGACGGAGTTTATGGTGGAGGGGGAGGGAGGGTGAACACCAGAAGTGGAGACTTGTGCGGATAGAACCGCATTCACCACAAGAAGTTCCTTGGTAGCTGTTCCCTTACTCTTCCTTACTGTACTTCGTACACATACTCGCCTTTATTTGTGCTTCGACGGTTATAACAGCTTGATTTCAATAATTTGCTTCCAATTCTGTCTCCTGTCAAGAGTTACATTATGGTGGCTTTAACTGAAGAAATTTGGTCTAACAAAACGTTTTAACTAACAAGCTTAGTAGGTACTGTACAACTTAATTTTGGACCTCAGGCATCCTCCTCAATACAATATTTTAGTAAACATATTTTCTTTCTAACCTGCGGCAGAATTAACCTTGACGAGGATATGGATTTGAATCTCGCGTGGTGTAATGATCAGGCCAATCCCTCGCACGAAAAGTGAAACGGGTTCTATTGCCTTTGTGGTCTCTATCCACTTTCGCAAGCGGGGGAAACGTGGCGAACACCAGTGTTGACGGTCCGGTTCTCTCGAGGCGGTCTCGTTTCTCTCGCCCGCCCTTGCCGACCACCGCTGATCCATACTCACATCTTATCATTCTCGCCAGAGACCTACACCTCGCAGTACGGAGGCTACCCAGCTGTTTGCAGAGCTTGTACAAATGGAACTTCATTTTAAAACTGCTTAAGAGTGTTCACATGGCAAAAATTCGTAATTTTATATTTGCACGGCATAGTGTTCGTTTTATAGACGTTACTTGTGACTACATTATCCACTTGTAAAAATTGTTTATCCCTCTCAGTTTCTCCATAGCAGTACGCCAAAGTTCGTATTCGCAAGTTACGGGAACATAGTAGGAATAACGAAAACCAAGTGTCTTACTCGAATGAAATAATTTACACTGAAATTATATATTATGAGAAATATGCTTAAAATATTTTAAAACACACAATGTGATTCCTTTATACATTTTAAAAAAAAATCTGAAATTTATGACAATTTACTTTATTAATGGCAATTTTTAAAATAATTACAAAAGGACTGTTGTGTGTTTCTAAATATTTTAGTATATTTCCAATAATATTTATTTTATTTTTTTATTTTTTATTTATGTTTTATTTAAGTTGGCAAGCTTAGGGCCATGAGGCCCTCTCTTAAAACTAACCAGCATTACAATTCACTTTCAAGTATCCATAATCTCAGTAAAAGTTACAATATAGTTACAGTTTAACATTAAATTAATTAAATGACATAGTTATGGATTAGTACAAAACTATTAAATATAATTGTTGTGTAGCTAACATATTGCAACATGACGTCTACTAATACTAATTTGAAGGAACAAAATTACAAAAAGTGCAAATTATTTCATTCGAGTGAGACGCTTGGTTTTTGTTAGTACTGTGTTCCCGTAACTTGCAAATTCTGACTTTGGCGTGCTGCTATGGAAAAACTGTGAGAGCTAAACAAGTTTTACAAGTGGATAATGTAATCACAAGTAACGTCTGTGAAACGAACACTATGTCGTGCAAATATAAAATCATGAAGTTTTGCCGCGTGAGTGATGTCTATTTAATAACAGCGTTCAAAGAATGCCACACATGTGCACACCCATGCAAGGTTCTCCATTAAGACTTAAACTTTATTTTCTGGCGGATTTTTTTGGTTAACTTATAAGTTTAAATCCTTGTGGCAAATATCAGAAAGTCACAGACACGTGTAACGTAACTTCGTCTTTGCTATTGCCTGATAAAATGAAAGGGCAATTCCTGAATTCCTCACAGAGACGAGCTGTTTCGAGAAGACTGCGCTCTTAATTCAGCAACTTGCACCTAAAGACTAGGGTGAGGTGTGTTACGCGTGCATTAATCATCCTTACCTTGAAGGACTGGGACGCTCCTAAAATACGCCCACCAATACAGCCACTGACTAAATCTCTGCATTCACTCACTCGTGGTTGTGTAGCTATTAAAATTGTTTCCAATGAGTTTATCTACGATAAGAAGGCACACTTCAAACTGTGTCCCTAGGATTTTAAAAATGTCATCCGATAATTAAAAACATAATTTCCAAGCTCATCAAAAGTGCTAAAAATGACTTTTTAACGTTTGCTGTAACCGTGGAAATTTTAAACGCAATCGGGAAACCAGATCGTAGAAACCTGCATTGGACTTTACCTCATACTTTCCACAATAAAAATAACAGGGTCTTCGCTTGAAGTTCCTTTCGAAAACAGTTTATACGAAAACACTGCACGCTAGTTTAGACCTTCGCGCTTAGAGGCGATGAGGTGTTTGACAGACGTGTTATATTCGACTTATCGCCTTCCTCGTTTCCGTACCTCGAACGTAATAAAAAAACTAGCGTCCACTAATTGGATGCGTGTTTAGTTTTTTTTTTTTTGTATGTCGAATGCGTGCCGTCACCTAATTAGCATTTACGCACCAAGTACGTAGTTGTAAATCAGTCGGGCATTTGAACACAATCGACTAAATATAGAAGTGGGTGTGTTCTGCTACGTAACGGGAAGGCGGGAGACCTTGAAGAAGGTGGGGCGGGCGACCCAGACACCCTCGCTGTCGCCGTGGAGAGGACAGACGAGGGGGGACACTGCCCCCTCCAGTGTAACAAGGTGCCGAGCCCCCTGTGACGGCGTCGTGCCAGGGACTGCGTGCGGGGAGCCCCTGCCATGGAGGCAGTCTGCAATATGGTGCGCTTCCTGCGGGTCGACGAGTCGCAAGGACGTAGCATGTCCGGTCAGTGCTCTCCACTTCTCCACTTGTGTGTGCCGTACACCGTTAACTGAACACTTTCCATACCGTACCGTACTTTGCCATATTTTGGAGTAACATTACACCACAATTGTTAGTTTAAAATAACTGTTAGCGTCCTCTTAATGGATTTAACATTTCACCAGCAGTCATAAACGACATTACTTTACTGTAAATAGTGTTTTAGAATTTGTACTTAAAAATAAATTAATGGGGTGGTGCAAAGTTACCCAGAAGGGTGCAAAGTAACCTCACTTTACGATACCAACCTTCCGAGGGAAAGAAAGTTCCCTGCTCGATTACCTCGTTTTGGAAACCTGTTAGTTTATTTGCTCAGAAGTTGGCAGTACACTGATAAAAGTATACTTATTAAATGTGCTTTAAATTTTTGGCTTCACTGTAATGTTACTATTTTATTTACATCAAACGGAAATACAAACAATTGCTAGAAAGAATAAATGAAAGTGTTCTGTTAACTGTGAACATACCTTATAGCCAGTGCTCAGTAACCGTAGGCTTTTAGTGTGGAATAACTATACTTGTATCGCTAAGTGTTCATTTAAAGAAAACTTAAGAATTCCAGCTAACCGTGGACGTATTTCGTTGACAAATTGTACATGACCGGAGTATGTAATCAAACGTGGGTTAGCTATATCGATACATTTAGTTCCTAGATCGCAGAGTGCAAGACATACGGTAGGTGTCGCGTGAACTCATGCCGACCTCCGTAGCGTAGTCAGGCGCCGATCTGCGGTCCAAGAGTTCCTGGGTTCGAATCCCGGTTCGGGCATGTATGTTGTGTTGCACCTTCACCTCACTTCACCCTCATCAGCTATTAAGGGCTTGCGACTGAGTTTTTTTTCAGACTGGCGACAATAACTCAAATATTTTTAACCAAAAGCTTTGAAAAAATTTGAGCCAACGTGCAGTCACACGATGCACAATACTGTGGGTGCGTTTTTAAAAAAATTCACCATTCATCAGCAAAAAAAATATTTTGCGTAATTTTTGCTTATTTTCACCACAAAAAAAAACGCGGTACTTTGGGTTATGAAATATAAAAAACCGTTTAGTACATTTCTACAAAAAAAATCAGCAACAAATTATAACATAAGTGTCAAAACTGTGGAGCAAAATTTTGATATGAATATTAGGTAGCAATAAAAATAATATTTTCAAAGTCACTGCAAAACTCGGTAACAAGGCCTTAAGACCTCGATGTTAAAGGGCTGTAAAACCCTCTCACCACCACCACGCAGACTCCTGCCATTATTTTTGGCAGGAAACCTAACAACAGGCTTGAATTTGTGTCAACGCACGTTCGCCAGAGATCTCAAGGCACACAGTTTCATTCCCAAACAACGGTGATTGGAATGATTGCTCATAAAAGGTCGGTTTGATGTTTGAGACCTAAGGGCGAACAAACACCCTTATTTTGTAGTTGCTGAATTTAAGTTTTTTATGTCATGACATTTAAGTACATTCAGTTAGTGTAACAGTTAAATTTTGAAATAATTTTCAATGTGGTTTAAAAATAAATGTTTTAATAAAATCTAAGTTAAAAATTAATGCATAGGCCTATTCAGTGTTTAACTTCGGTTGATGTTTTACACGGTGATGCATATCCATAGAGCATTTTGTAAATACTTCTATCGCCTGTAAATAGGATTTATATTTTGGCTATTTTGACTTCGAATAGCACAGAAAAATGTATAAGTGAAATTTAGGGCAAACAATTAGTTAAATTTTCGGGTTTTTCATTAAGCTCTCCTAACACGTGCTAGTTTTGATAATAATAAAATCGTTTACGAATTAAAAAATAAATACACTTTTAAATATTATATTCAAATATATCTCTCTGTATTTTAAGATTGTTTTATGTACCGTAAGAAATTATTTTGAATACTCATCTTTTAACATGCCTTCTAATATGGCGACATTGCAGCATCTCGGGTTATTTCTATCTTTCTTCCCCATACCTGTTAATTAGTATGTAATGCCGATCTAGACCTATTCACGGATGATTTAGATGTATATTTTAGATACTATAATTTTTAGAATTCCGTCACACTGAGAGTGGCGATATATATCTTTGAAATGTTCAGTATGTAAACAAAGTTTTACCACGTTGCCATTAGATAGATGTCCCAAGTATATGCATGGAAATAGTTTCGTGAATAGGCATGAGTGAAGTTACCGCAATCCCACACCAATTTATTAGTGAATAAGGTCTTGAAGCGCTTATGGTAAGGTAAGCGGGCTTTACGTCTCATTGACAGCGAGGTCATTAGAGAAGGTAGCTCACAAATTTACGCAAGGGAAGGAACTGGGAGAAAGATAGGACATGGTCTTTAGTAAAGGACCCACCCCAGCCTTCCCTGAAACTATTTCGGGAAACCATGGAAAACCGAAATCAGAATGGTCGTAGTCAGGAATCGAACCCGGATGCTCTCTATGCGAGTCTTACTTATTACCGTTGCACCTCTTCGCTCGGTCCGGAATCGCTTAAGAGGAGTCCTCGACTGGCGCATGGACGGCGTTGTAGTGTGTCACGCGTATTCTTTTTTACGCGAAACTGCTTAACTTATTCATATTATCTTTATCTACGAAAAGAACACACACTTGAAACTATGATTCTATGATTTCAAAAATTCAGCACGCTTGTTAGAAAAATTATTTTCGGGCCTCTTAATAAAAACTGTTTTTTTTTTTTTTTTTTTTTTTTTTTTTTTAGACTGCTGTAACCCGAAAATATTATCTGAATTCGTAAAGTGCAAAACGAGAGGCACGCGTCGGTCATTGCTTCATATTATTAAAAATTAATATATTGTGGTCCCATAGTAAAAAGACTACAAGGAAAACCTTGCACGCCAGTTTGACGCGCTGCGAATAGAGGCGATATGCTTCTCGTCAAGCGTGGGACACTGGCTCTTATCGCTACGCTGTTCCCACGCGTCAAAGGTGGAAATTCGATACCGGCGAAGACTCCTCTTAAAAGCATGGTCTTGGACGCTCATGATATGAAATAAATTGGAATACCCCGAAAAAAATCGCCATGTTCCCCGTACGATGATTGAAAACGACCCCACATGGTGTCGAACCCAAATCGCTGCTGTTGGAGTAAAATGTTCTAGCCACTATAGCACTGTAGGAAAGGTGAGAAGCATTTACGTCTCTTTAACAACTAGGTCTTGAGCTCCGATGAGGTTTATGTGGGGTGAAAGGTCAACACAACATACATTCCCGAGTCAGGAATCGAACCAAGGACCTGTCACACCGTATACTGACGCCTAACCGACTGCGCTACGGAGGCCAGGCTATCACACTGCGAATACCTATTGTGTGCATATGTTAACACACAGAAACGTTTACGTCATTCGTGACATCCTGTTCAAAGCCAGAGATGCTAAATAGCAAAACCATATTAAGATGTCCACTGTAAAGGGAGAATTTTTGAATCTCGTACCAGTACTGGCAGTTTTGTGACGTCAAAAGAAATCCGATTCAAATAAACGGTCTGAGAACGAAATACGTTGACCGAGAACGAATACGTACGACAGTGTGGGCGATGCTGCTGTCGCAATGACAGAGGCGGGGCTGGCAGCTGTGGCCCGTGGACCCAGAATAGCAAGTATCAGAATTCCACATCTATTTGGTTCGTCAGCCGCCCTGCTGGAAAAATAAAATACGATGGAATCCGTGCTAATGATGCTGCACTTCTCTGCTGATACCACAAGGGTTCTTGTTTTAAACTTCCTCCTGACTCAAATACAAAAGAAAAAAAATTCGATTTTCAACTCCCATAGGAAATAAGGGCGTATGCCACTCTCAATTTTACGAACAAACGTTACATCTCTTGTCTGGTGATACGGCGTTGTTGTTTCACGGACTGATATTTTTTAAAATCTATTGAATCATTTATTTATTAAAATTATTTTCTAATATGCGTATAGTTTTACGTTTTGAAAGATTGTCTTCTGTAAAAGCGTTTCTTACGCAATGACACTATTTTATTCGGTTTCATTCCTTGAAAGTAAAATACGCTTTAAGTTTTGATCGAGCGAGGCATTGCAACGGTAACACATTAGCCTAGCCTTGTTTGAACCCGGGTTCATTCCCCAGCTCCGATCATCTTGATTTTGTGTTTCTGAGATTTCCCGAAATCGCTCCAGGCAAATGCTGGGTTCCGTTACAAAGGGGCCGACTTCACTCCCAGCTCCTGTCATTGTACCAAGTTGTATGTAACAGTCTCTACTGACCTCGCTGTCGTCGAGACGTAAAGCCCATTTAATTTATGGGAAGTGTTTTTAAATGATTTCATTGCTATTCGGTTTTCTACAGTATGCTGGTGGTCAAGGTAGTACAATCAATTATTATTGCAGGAGGTGAACAGGTGCTTAGACTGACAACTACTTTAGATGGGTATATAACGTTTGTTTTATTTATTGCTTTATAAATGTCGGTGTTTAGTTATGGAATTATTGAGCGTCAGCTTTATGATTTAAATTTCGGGTTTGCGAACATGCTTGGTATTTCAGTTCGTTTACTTATTCGAGTGGAAATGTTTTTTGACGAGACGGAATGGTTGCGAGGCTATTAACGTTTCGCAAACAAAACAGGCTGCCTTAAAAAAAAGTTGATATTTGTGTTATGCATGTTTTAAATAATATCACTTATGTTCAGTGCTTATGTTATCTTAATACATTTGTTAGGTCTCATACTGTACGTGATCAGTGACAGACTATCATGTACACAGTTCCCTATGGACGACAAATTTAAGTAGCTGGTGGTAGGACATTTCTTTGATAATTTCTTGAAACGATTTTTTATTGTCACAACTATACTACTGTAACGGTTGAAAACTTATTTCTTTAGTAATTAATAACACGTTTTCTTCAGTTCAAAGTAATTCTCAGAAACTACATGAACTTTAAACTGTGAGGACCAAGAGCGTGTTTTATCAATAAATATGAATGTTGTTTGCAGGCTCCCGCGACCATTTTTGATATTAATATCTTGGCTTTCGGTGTTGAGCCACGCTCTAGTGGTAGAGGATACCGGCGTTTTGCTTCGCATTGCAGCAGGCATTAAAGAATTAAAACTAAAAAATAAAATAAGGAAACAAACATTCACTCAATAAGGAAATGCCTCCTCTGATTAACAGAAACCTTAGCTTTGCTGCGAAAGGAAGGGTACACGTAATACAACAATAATTTGGAACCATTTTTTGTGCTTATATAATAACACTACTCAGTTGTTGCCACGATACCCTCCTCAGGGATATATTGTGAAATAACAAGTTCTTGCAGGTTTTAGAGAAATTTCAACTGAAACACTCTCATGTGGACAACTTGGCGGAAGTTTATACGGTGTAAGTATTTCCTTCACTTTTTTCAGCTTCGCCTATTTAACACTTTTATCCAACAGAAAAATATTATGTGGCCTAATGAGGAAAGAGAAAATCAAGATAAATTAAACTTATAAAACCCAGGTCACACGAGTCACTCAAAAGTCTGCCAATTTCTATGATTCTACATTTTTCACACGCGTGTAAAATAAATGTTTTCAAATATTTCAGTGCTACAATTTTCGTATCTAAAACGGTAAACTAAATGTCTTAATTACTTTCCAGCAGTAGATATGTTAAACATAGACTGCCTAATGTAAGAAGTCGTCCAAGAAATGTTTTATATTTATTTCAGAAAATTTTAGATAACTGTGAGTAAGCTATAGTGAAGTTTCTCGCATGGTAAAAACCTAGACGTTAGTAAATTTTACTAAAGATAATTTTGTGAAACAAACCAAGCTCACGAATTATTTCAATATTATATTTACAGAAATCGTTCTGTTAACATAGACTGCTGGTTGTTTTGAGAAGCTTATTTTTTTGGCAGCGCAGAATTCGGCAATTTTAGCTCTGAGAATCCGCAATTTACGTCGTATACTGTAGGCTACAGGAATCTTGTCCCAAGATATAATTCGACCAATTAAGAGTGGACATCCATCACCATTTCACGTTGCTTTAAGTTTCGCTATAACTATTATTTACGATTTATTATTGCGCATCTGGCTTCGATAATGTGTATAATAGGACTTGATAAACAGATTAAAAAATAGTATAGATGGAGTTTTTTCATTTGATTGTCTTGTTAGATTGGTAAAACAGAAATTAAAAAAAAAAGTCACTTCAGCAATCACACAAGAAGCTAAGTTAATAAAACTATCACATAAACTATATGTTTAAACCAAGTTGTTTTCTAAGGCATATCGTAGACAAATGTATAAAAACAACTCTAAGACAGAAGTTACAGCCAAAATTAAAAATCAATCTGTGGCGGCGAATGTAGCTCCACATCTTTTTCGTAGCAAGTTGCGCCTCTTTTTTTTACTGCGACGGTGCAAAGAGTCGAGGGCCTCAGAGGCCGGGAGATCCGACAGAGCTGCCAACTTTGCACAGGAAGCAAGCTGAACAGTATGTTGCTAAGAGGGCGGCGCAGGCCAAGGATCTGGAACGCGGGTTGTGACACGTTGTTTTTCAAACGGACGTCACAGCTGACCTGCAGCATATCTCCCT
This sequence comes from Medauroidea extradentata, assembly GCA_003012365.1. NCBI lineage: Eukaryota > Metazoa > Arthropoda > Insecta > Phasmatodea > Phasmatidae > Medauroidea > Medauroidea extradentata. Next base: position 50,407 of record PNEQ01003402.1, read on the forward strand.
TGCAGGCGCGCCTTGATACGGGCGGCTGTGTGGGAACTGATGTGTGGATTACAAACTAAATTAGTGTTTTGGACATACGCTGTTGCAGCGAATGGTGCGTCACAGAAAACAATTTTGCTGCAATGTCGTATGTCCAAAACATTTCTTTGTAACATTTCCCCTCTGCAAAAATCATTTAAAAGTAACACTGATGTGTAGACTTTTCATACTAAAGTGGACCGTTTTTATTTCAGGTCGTCTTATCAATAATAATAATAATAATAATAATAATTATTATTATTATTATTATTTTTATAACCTAATAATACAGGATGTCCATAAAGTCCCGCTGTCATTTCAAAAATCATAACTTGGAAACTATTAGGGGTAGAGAAGTGTGGCTTGTGTTCAAATATATAAAATCTTCCGGCGTTATAATTTTACGAGTACTCTGAAATAATTGACTACGTTACACTGTTTTGTTTATAACCTATCAATGAGTAGTTGAAAGACACAAATAGGTTCAAAGAAAGAAGCAACTAGCGCTTCCAAGTGTTTCACACTACCGTAAACAGCTCATACGCTGCTAAAAGTACTGTTATCAACTTGCGGTTTAGAGAGAAAAAAGAAGAGGGAATGATAAATAAATAAACATGACTCTATCATGGCGGGTATTTTCCTTGTGTGAATTTGGTAAAACAAAAATTTGGATGGCTTAACTGGGAATCCAACCCAAGACCTGCCGAACGCGAATAGCGCCGAACGTAAAAAAATGTGTTACGGCAGTTAAACTGATCGCCAACTACGACATTTAAGTTTTATTATTCTAATGTCGTTACATCCAGAGCCGCTGCCGCCGTTTAAATTCTCGTAGAAAAAAATTACTGATAAGGAAATGCTATCAAAATTTTCGTATTATATAAGCAGTCAAATCCTCGCACCTGCGTACATTTTCGAGAAAAAAAATCAATTGTAAATTTCTTGTAGAAAAATGTTAGCGAAATTTGAAGACGTTCAGCAAGTGCTTCTAATTTTCAGACAAGTGATTGCCTCATTAGTCACACGTGAGTGCTGTATGTGTGTCCCAGATCTAACGTTGTTACTTGTTCACCGCTGTACCCAGAATTCCCAGCAATTGAGGACAAACTGTTGTACCTTGAAATATTTATTTAATAACTTCATGTTCAGATCGCAGAACACAGACTGGCCCTGCCGACCTCTTTCACATCATATATCACAGCCATGATTTCAATACAACTCATTACAACATTAACACGTGCACACGGCTACCAACACTCATTTTCACAACAAAACGGCTTTTGGTGGCATTCTATCTAATTTCACTTGAGGAAATTACTCATGAATACATGTGAGTTCATTCTATATGGAATAATAATCTGTGTTTGAAAAAATATTCCGTCTCCTAGTTCGCAGCGAAATACGGATTACTTTGAAATGTTCAGCCTATATTTCTTGAAGGGCTTTCGTAATTATTCTATCAAGCGAGATGGCGCAATGGTATCACGTTGGACTTGTATTCAAGAGGAAGCGGGCTAGATCCCCGATTCTGGCAACCCTGATTTCGGTTTTCCACTTACCCTAAATCGCTTCACTCGAATGCTGAGAGAAATGGTTTCTTAAATTAACAAAGGTAATGGCCGCTTCCTGTCCCGGTTATTTCCATAGAGTAAAGGTGTGTGTCAACGTCACTAATGACCTCGTTGTCGACGAGGCATAAAGCCCACTTACCTCACCTTTATTATTCTACTGAAAATTTCACTCAGTAACGAACCGTTTAACCCTTTCAGTGCCAAAAGCATATAGGTAGACTTTTTAAGCTTGTGTAAAAAGTTCCAAAGCCGAATTTTCACCTCTGCGGTTATACTTGGCCTTAATTAGATTACCCTATTACACCTTTTTTTTATTAAAACATTTAGAATCTTTCTAAAAAAAATTCGTTTGCAAATTTCGCTCGTGTATGTTAAAATTTTTGGCACTGATAGGGTTAATAAACTGCTGCTGAACTCCATCCGGCAAGAGATTCTCTTTGCCGAAGAGTTTCCTTTGTAAACCTTCTCTTTCCTCTCATTCTCTCTTACAGGCTGCGTTCCTAAATGTCTCGCCACTGAATCGCTGATCTTCAGGTTACTGTCTTAAAACCTGCCAACTATTCAAGACGCTTGATAACTCTACTTGGGCCATTGTTTCAGTGCCCTCACGCTAAAATTTTGCCCTCTCCGCGTAAACTTCGTGGCTTAAGGGGCCCGTCTACATAGCGCCTTAGCGGCCGTTCGACCTCATGGACGTGAAGTTTTCCCCTACAAAAGCGGATTGGGTCAACCCCTGTTGTGGAGGAGGTTGTCTCTCGCTCTCTCTGTTGTCCTCTCGGCTTGGTCTCGCGAATTCTTCAATTTTCCACAACACTGGCTGCATATTAAGTGCAGGACACATATTACAAGAACAAGATTTCCTCAAAATTTTCAGTTGTTACAAGGTACAAACAGTCACGGGATCTAAAGCTAAAGGATAGATCTACTAAGGTTAAATGGTTTTAAGTAAAATTAACAAAAAATAACGGCATTACACAAGCCGGAAAAGGCACTAATTTGGAATGTTAAGGCCCTATTTTCTAATTACTTAAGAAACTAATAGAACTGAAACCATTTGTCCTTACTGTGATGTACTTTAATATATTTATATGTCAAACCCACAATCTCACGACTAATATTTTCTGTGAAAAAAGATTCTCCTGAACCTCTTCATCACAACTTTCATGGCAGGTAGGCGGGCCCCTTAATATAACCGTCTGGAGGTATTATCTGATAGACACCCGCCACGCACGCGCAAATTTAAAATGTGGGCTACGCGTTCGGCGCATGTAGTGTAGTAGGTTAACGTTTTAGACTGAACGTTACTACAAAGATACTTGTCGTCTTGGCGCGATCTACCTTACCTTAAGGCCATTAAATAGGTTTTGTTTCGCGTTGGTGAAAAAAAAAAAAAACCTCAAAACGGAATGCTTTGAAAAAATTTAAGACTACGAGCACTCACACAATGCATAACTCTATGTAGGCGTTTTGTAAAATATGCACTGTTCGTTTGCAAGTAAAAATATTTTTCTTGATTTTGGCTTATTTTCACAACAAAATTGGTAATACTTTGCATGCAAAACTCTGAAAAACTTTGAGGCTTATTGTTACAAAAAAATTAGGTACAAATGATGATTTATTTGAAACAGAACTAAGTAGGGATTCTTCGATGAGAACGTTATCTTGCTTTAAAAAATATTTTCTACAATCACTGTAAAACTACCAGACGTGACCTTAAATTTAACATGTAGAACACCACAGCGTGATGAACAATACAAAATATAAATGTATGTATTTGAGATGAATGCAGATATTTTATTGTTGCCTAGGGGATGTAAGTCTAAGTATTTAAATCTGATGAACATGAGGTTGGGAATGTACCGTTATGCTACTTGGTTGAAACAACACCCTACATTAATACAAATATGTTTTCTTTATAATCACCGTCGGCGATATAACACATAACAAAATAAATACTAAATTTTCTTTTAACGTATGTGAATTTACGCTTGTCACAGCATTCGCCTAGGGTAATTTCGGAAAGTCTCTGAACGCCGAAATCAAAATTTCAATGCTGGGAATCGAAGACAGGTCCTCACGAATGCAATTCACAACTGTTGGGACATCGAGATGAAACAACGTTATCGAACTGTAATACATTGTCACAGTACATCAAACAAGCATGACTGAATGCAATACTGTCATTGAATTCTATTAGAATCGATCATTGTCACAATTCATTATCATTCTTAGATCGAAATAGTGAGATATTTAAAACCAGTTTCCTCGTAACCACACTATTTTGTTGTGGCAAATAAAAATTTGTTTTTGCATACAAATCACGGTAAAGGAACTTTTTTACAAAGAAACATTTTGTTTAAAAGCATTTAGTAAAAGTAACAAACACTTACGTTGTTATGAAAACAGTTCAGCGGTAATCTTTGTAGAAAAAATTTATGTAGTTTTTAATGTACCCTTAATTTTTTAAAATTATTATTTGCTGAAAATAATATAGGCTACTATTTCCATCGATAAATAATTTTAAGCAAAAGATTTAGTAACTCTAAGAACATGATTTTAATTTTTTTTTGTGTGTGAATTAATTTTTATATGCTACAAGCTAAACAGCCTCAAAGATTTGTTTACTGCGTAATCGAGTTCCTGGCGAATTCTGGTACGGTTACTTCTCAATTACTTACCTCGTCCCAACGTGCCACCAGGTAAGGTAATGTAAATTAAGCTATGCGTCTCTCCACAGCGAAGTCATTTACATACTGTGTGGCACAACTTTACACCGTGACTCATGAACAAGGAGAGGATTCGACCATGCATTTTTTGAGGAATCATTCCAGCATTCACCTGGAAATATTTCGGGAAACAATGGAAAACCGAAATTATGATTAACGAAGCTGGGAATCATTCCTCTACCAAGACCTTGTGTTCCTGATAAAAAATAGTTTAAACTTTGGGAGGGAATAAAACGTGACCGGTGTCGCTAGGGGCTGGGGGGGGGGGGGTTATGGAGGGCGGCTGTTAGAACGGTTATCCTAAAAAAATAGTAAAAAATGTTGTTTTTCAAAATTTCTGTAAAATGGTTATTAATGACCTGTAATATTATTTTGCACCATATAGAATTTTAAAATAAAAGTTGATTCAGAGTGTTTAAAAATCGTCGTAATTTATCACTTTTAATATTGTTATCAATATTAATATTATTACTTCTATAAAATTTGAAGTGCCGTAAAGTTTTTATCACAATATTGTATTATATTTTTAATTTTTTTACATAAAATATGGTGTACTTAGACCGTTCTTTGCGCTACTCAAAGGGGCATTAAGTTGAAAACCACGCGAACGTAGTCGCAGGCAATAGCTAGTAAATAAATACGTCAGCAGTGAGTTACTGTAATAGTGCAGTAACTAGATGCTGAGTACCAAACAGCATCATCTATATCTTCTTGGCAAGCTGAATGAACGGCGAAGAGGACAGAGAGCGTATGTTCACATGACCGCGCAGTGACGCAACCAGATAGGCTGGGTAAACTCCGCTCCGACGGCGACGGGAGGGGCCTACTGTGTCCACCGCGGCTCCCGGCCCAGGGTAAACCAACGGTAAACACTCGTCGTGTTTACCCGCCGCCTGGAGAATTTCCAGCGACCACCTCTCGTAGGAATGCCAAGGACAACTACTCGTGTTGGCACTGAACCTGTCTCCAAGTCCGCTGACATTCTCGTTCGGCACCGAGCACCGGTAGAGTTAAGGCGACCGCCTGATTGGCGCTCGAACTGCGTTCAACGTGTTTTCTCTCAGAGACCAGTACACACGCGTCCACAATGCTTATCTACGAAAATAAAACACACTTCACACTACTTGTGAATACGACTTTATACCACGCACATTAGGCGTGTTGTTTTAAAGTCCTGAAACTAGACTAAAACCGTTTATCAATATATGGATTCGTTCGAAATTGAGGTTTACGACCACGCTGAACTTTGCTACAGTGGCTTGTTCAATACAATGATAGCGTCACCGCTTCAAGTCCCACAGTAAATACTGCAAGCGCATTTACGACTAAGGGCCAATTTCACAGCCATGTTGAAAAAATCTAAGGCGCCTCTGAGTAAGCTGTGAGGAATTTTCATTGCAGAGACGAAAAGTGAGTGAAATATAAGGAAAAACTAAGATTTTCTTAAGGTGTCCTCAGACCTTCCTTAAGAATTTCTCAGGCTGCAAATCAATCATGGCGGCCGTAAATTGAGGTTAGAATGCCACACGGAGGAGAGTAAAGCCGGATTCACAACCACACTTAACGTACGTACGAACACACGTACGTACATTAAGTATTGGAGATTGATTGCACAACAAAATTTCATCAGACCTGTGTGGAAAATGTTTATATCATTACAAAATGTCGGTAACAGATGATCGTAATTTATTTTTATTTTAAAAAGAGAAATAAATAATTACCACTAGGTAAATGATTTCTCAATATAAATTAATATTAAACTATGTCTTAAGTTTGCACGTACTGCATTCACAACCACCACTTAGCTTACGTAGTACGTATGAAGTAGAAAGTTGATCAACTCTACTACGTACGTACGCACCCTACGCGAGGATGTGAATGCTAGCATGCACAATTGGTGTTTCTACTTTTACACGTACATACGCACGTATGCTAAGTGGTGGTTGTGAATCCAGTTTAATATTCTTATTTCAAATTTATTGGTAATATTTTAGAGGTGTAACACAATTTATATTCGTTGTACATTTTTACATGAAAGCGATGTCATGTTTTTTTACTGTCACTTTTGTTATCAAACAAATTGGTTACGTTACCATTTTATAAACAAAATGGTTATGATACCAGTTTATAAACAGAATCAACGACGTATTTTTTTACAATTTTATTTTGATTTTTTCAGCTTCACAGCGTGTGAAACACTAAATATAAATTAACAAATCACCGTCAGTCAAGATTTGTGCATAATAAATGGCAAGTAATATACATTTTAGCTACATTCGCATGTCGATGCACGAAGAGAAATTATTTTTCTCACGAATATTGTGGTAACACTCCACCTCAACTGAGATACCTCAGTTTCCTGACTCTGCAACGCAAACGAAAAATTCTTAGATTTCACTCAAGTTCTCCTTAGTTTCACCTTTACCTCAATATTTCCCTCACTTGACTCTGCAATCCACCCTTAGAGCGTAGCGACAATATCAATACACGATGTGCCGGCCGGCGACGCTTGTAGCGCCTCACACACACAAACACACGCTTCAGCAGGCGGTCGCCTTAAGGGCGTTCAGGTGGCAAAAAATCTCATGATTTTATATTCACACGACACAGTCTTAGTTTTATAGACGTTATTTGTGAGTACATTTTGCACTTGTGAAACTTTTCTAGCTCTCATAGTCTTCCCATAGAGGCATGTCAAAGTCAGTCATTGCATGCTATTAACAAAAACTGATTTATTAGAATAAAATAATTTAAACACAAATTAGATTTCATGAGCCATATGCTAAAAGATTTAAAATTACAAAATAGAATTACGTGTATTTAAAAATCTGAAAGTAATGCCAATTTTCTTCATATATAGCAATTAAAAAAATACAAAGGTGCTTAGTTGTATGTTTTTTAATCTTTCAGCATATGGTAGATACAATCTAATGTCAGTGTAAATAATTTCATTCTAGTAAGTCAGTTGGTTTTTGTTATTTGTATGTTTCCGTAACATGCAATGCTTGACTTTTACATGCCACTATGGTAAAATTATGAGAGCTAAACTGTTTTCAAAAGCCGAAAATTTAGTCACGAGTAGGTAACGTCTATAAAATTAACACTGAGCCAAACAAATATAAAATTATGCATTTTGTCACGTGAACACCCATCCGGCCGACAGAGATTTATTCGAAAAATGCTCGAAGTACATTACTGAGGTCTGCCTAGGAATCTAACTCAGTGGACATAACACGTTTCTTTATCCATTTCATCTCGTCCAGTAACGTCTGGAGGTTGTTTCCTCACTACCGAAAATGGCGGTACTGCGTATCGTTACGTTACTTTCCAAGGTGTGGGGTGTGGATTTAAATCGCTTTATTATGGGTGCAGCGCAAAGTTTGCTCCTGCATTGCGTCTGATTGCGTCGCTGTGTAATTTAATACACACACGGAAGTGCAAGAGGTCACGTGATGGGTGCGAAGTGCGTACAAAATTATAGTAAATATGCACCTATTAAATGCTTTAGCGCAAGTCTGTTAGCTTTGATTGCACATACTCTGCCGAAAAAAAAGTTTGGTGGTGGTTAATTACAGCTGTTAATAGAGATACAAGTCAAGGTTCCTTTTACTTGCTCTGTAATTGCGCTACACTTCAAATAGTTTGTAATGACATATAATTGTGGCACAGGAGTAAATACAGGTTGTTACAAAAAGGTACGGCCAAACTTTCAGGAAACATTCCACACACACAAAGACAGAAAATATGTGATATGGATGTCCGGAAACGCTTAGTTACCATAGTTGAGCTTAATTCCTTACATCTCGTTAAATGTTATCGTAAATAACACTTCGTACAGAAACTGTCCCAAATACCAAAATGGATTGGTTCTTTACAATGTACTTAACTTCCGGGGCACCTTCGTTGTTGAAATCTGTCTCGATACAAATATACTGCGCCACGGCTATTACCCTGTGCTAATCCGTACATCAAATGGGCATCTGCCAACTCCGCATTTGTAAACATTGCACTGCCTGCAAAACAAGTACGTGATGAGCACTAAGCGAGTGATGCAATGTGCTTAATGCTACGACTGTAAAGCAATGCGTGGCGTGTCAACACAAGCAGTGCAGTCCAGATTACCTTCCGTCAAGTGGCCCACCTGGCGGTGAACCTAGGAAGTAAAGTAGTTCCGCTTATATGATGCTGATGCAATAAATATCTTGTGATGAGATTACCCGAGGACCATGGTATCGTACATACAACTGCGCACCAGTAGGCATCTGCATGTCCCGAAGAATGACACGAAAGGCGGGGCGGGGAAATCGAGATATCCCCGAGTAAGCCCGCCAACCAGTGGCGTCATCTGGCACGATCCCTACATGCGAAGGTCCGGGAATCGAACCCGGATTGCTTAATGGGAGACAAGCGCTCTAGCCACTGCGTCAACCGAGTCCCGCTTTAATGACCTTAGAGAGTACGTCGTATTTGAGTTAACGCTTGGAATGTTTATTAAAAATTCACAGGAATTCATATGTACTCACAGAAAATAAAATATTGAGCAATCCTCCAGCTTTGTGACTAAACATGTTGTAACTGTGAACAGTTTCTGATAAACTATTAATGACGCATCACTTTTGTAACCTCTATTTCGACGGAAGGGATTGCAAGAGAGGAAAGTGTAACAGTGATAAAATATGCTCGAAAATATGACAAAAACATTAATTGTAGGATTGTTCTTTTTTCACATTTCTGCAAATTTTAACAATATTTTTTTTTCAGCATTAATTTATGTATGTGCGCCATCTTAGCAGTTGCTATACTCTGTTGCTCATAACCTTAACACAATGTGACAGATTTGAGGGCTCGACTTTTATAATATTGTTGTAGATGTTTCAAGCTACTACGTCAGTCGATATGTTTAGTATAAAATTAACCTGAGGTGTACATTTCATCATTTGTACTGCAAATTTTGTCTTGCACTGTTACACATACTACCACATTAAGAGTTATTGCCCATAAGTAGTTGTCAAACTTGACTCAAGTTATACGGAACAAACTATACTCTACACGAGCATGATTGCAGTGAAGTTGTGGCACTCGCGTTCTCTGGACGGGCTGGGGGACGCAGTTGGCGCAGTGGTTAGAGCACTCGCCTCCCACCAAGGCATTCGATTCCCGGCGGGGTCGGTCCCTGGATTTTCGCATATGGGAATAGTGCCGGACGATGCCGCTGGTCTGAGGGTTTCCTCGGGCATCTCCCGTTTCCCCCACCCCTTCATTCCAGCGCTGCTCAATATTCACATCGTGCTTTCCCTCACCAGCGCTAAAGACCTAGATGTTGTGTTCGAACCAAAATCACTTCACTTTTGGACGGATTGGTTTTAGGATGGAGGGGGAGGGGAGGGGCATATAGACTTATATGGCCCTCGGATCAGTTTATGGCATCCAGATAAAACTTGGTCTATTTCATATTCATTGCTACATATTCTAATTTAAATTCTTCACAATGGAATATTACTAATAGACCGGTTCGACGTGTTTGGAACTTGTTTACAGTTTAGATGGTTGCAGGGATTCTAGTTTCGTCCCCACACATACCTTCTTCTTAACTCTCCCCTCTTGTTTTTTGCAATCCCACTATGCAGTCCTTCGTCGAAGCTGTAGTGCTTCCTTTCTACCGACTAAGGGCACGAGTTCTCAAGCGTTATTCTTAGCCCCAGTAAGTTTCCACTCGTAACGTGTCGAACATTGCTCCCGTGGAAAGTTTCTCTTATCAATAGTTTCGTTACTTCATGCTATCATCACTGCAGCCACCTCCAGGACTTGCTCCATGCTGGCTGTTGTTGTAGCCGCAATAGTTAATGGTCCACATTTACCAACGTCAAGTATGGATCTTCTACCGGATAGAAGATGGTCGAATTTTTTTTACGTGCGAATTCGGCAAGGGAACATTTCTTCCTGTAATTCCGCTGGCATCGGTAAGGTGGCTTGTAAAATGTAAACTGAAACTAAGTTTTATTATTTTAATCATTAATCTTTGCTTTGTTAGCCATAGACAAAATTTATGTGTTTAAAATTGTTTCAGAAAATATCTTATTTTAACTTTTTAATTGTATCACAAAAAATATCACTATCACGGTTCCTTTAATATTTAAACGGAAAATGCCAAAAACTGATAATTGACAACCTACCAACACCAGTGCAACTAGTGGAGGTAATGGGCCATTGCCAAACTAATAACACAAAAATTCGTAACCTGTGTTGAATTAATACTACTCGCGTGTAGGCGTCTTTGTCTGCTAGTTGTACGTTTGTTTTATAAGTAAATTATTTTCAAACAAAACTATTAGTCTTTTTAACGAATTGATTAGTAAAAATATCTTCTTTACTTAAATATACTGTTTTGGAGGAAGGAAGGAAGGAAGGAATTTGCATTAATATTAATAATATGTGACTGTCTTTTAAGGCAGTGATCCTTCATTTCCACTGCTTTTACTATGATTATTATTTCATTCCTAAACGAGAGCAGATATCGAAAAACTGTTGCACAGTTTTGTTAAAAATTGTGTTTACTGTGTACGCGAATATTTCTGCAAAAATAAATTAATAATTTAGGGGTGGACAAAACGGAGTAGAGGGGAACTACGTGGTATCCAAAAAATTTAACGGTCATTGCAATGCGCATGCCGGGACAGCTAGTATCACATAATAAAACAAGAAGTCAGTTTGACACTTAATATATTGTTTTACTTTAAAAACGTTCGTGTAGTTCTGTAATATAATTCTGTTACATAATTTTGTTAAAACTGCAGCCGCTTCCTGAAATTTTCTGCTAAATAAGTTGCTAATCAAGCATAAACTCTGCATAGGTACTTAAAAAATTGTAGCTCGATTCAAATGAAGTCTCAGACACATATGTTGATAACGTTATGACAACAGTCTAGCTCCGGCCTTTATTTTTGGAAATGACCATTTTCCATTTCTCCACTACAGTAAGTCTGCATAATTAGATGCATATTCAAGTTTGTGGAACCACAGTATGTTATCGGTAGAGATGATGGTATATCGCGAAAATATTTTGTGCCAACATAGCCTTGAAAACACTGACACAACGTAGCTGTCTATAGACCAATAACAGGAATAAAATATTACAACAGCGGGATTTTTATTGGCTCAGTCAAATAGGGCAGTAGCTTAGCGTACAAGGAAAAGCCAGTAATCTTTTGATAAGCTGAACGTACGTTGAAGCCTAGCAAGTAGTCAAGTTTTCCCGCGATAAACCATCATCTCTAGTTATCGGTGAAAGGAATATACGAAGGTAAATGTTTTATCGGCTTGGAAGTACATTGCACTACATTCAGTCTTTTAGGTGACAAACAATCTAATGTTTAATTGCATTATCTGTAATCAGGTTGTACACAACTGATACGAGTATGGCAACACATTACAAGTGCCTTTTACACCATTATATCCTATCCGAAAACACAGGGACATTGAACTAGTTAAGATAACAGCAGTGTAACAGAGGCACCCAGTGTTCCAAATAACTTTGGGGGTTGGTTATAGAGTCTTGATTTTTGTTATTTGTCAAGCTTCCAATAGGAACACCTCGACTATAAGCCATTCACGACAAACTGAGCACTTGAACTGCTTTCCTGGGATATATTATCGGCTAGTTTGTATATTTTCGCGGCATGTAAGTAGAAACACCGTAAATTAAAAATAACACACGTGATAATGTTTACATATACATTTTGTGAAAATACACGAATAGGTTTAAATCCATCTAAATATGAATGCCCAAGTGCTCACTTTATCGTGAATGAACTATATCAGTTATTGGCAGCTTGCCCTGCTGTCTAGTGTCCTATTGTCGTAGCTGGAGAATGTTTCGGTTTTAATTTTTTGATGTTGCGCGTTATGACGGTATATTGGTAATAAAGCAGAAAATGACGGTTCACCTAAATTACGAATGCTTAACAAAGAATTTTGTAGAAGTTTACAAACACTTTCACTAGGTTTAATATAGTTAAAAAAAAAAAAAAAAGAGGCGATACTGTTTCCTCGCTTCTTGCAATATGGCGGCGATTTGGGGTTTGACATTTGGTAATTGGCAACCTTCGTTAGTTTACAAAACACAAAATCCAGAAATATGTCATAGATTTTGTGCACGAAATCGGATCGCGTGACCATTTTGTTAACAAACAGTTTCAGTTAGAACACTGCCTGATTCGTATTTGGGACACAGTGTAGTCGATGTGAGCTGACCTACCGACAGATGTAACCCCTCCCTTACCCATAGGCGTGCGCAGGACTTGAATAATGACGGTTCCAGAGTATATAACATCCCTAAGGCCCTATTTAAAAATATATACGAATACAAGAGCAAAAATAGCGTTATTGACATCATGCCAACGTAGCTATAGGATTAACACAATTGTGTCATATGGATACAATTCATCCACGAAGCCTAACTGATTAGCATGTTTAACATGCTAAAATAGGTTTTAAGTTGTAGGATATAATGTATACACACTACATTATTCACAAACTCATTGGAAAAAACTTAACAATTCCAGAAAACTTTTTTTTTAAACCTCAGGGAAATCTACTTAAAATTAGATTCTGTGTTGAAGGACCATATATTTGGAAATACTGTAATTTATTTAGAACATTTTTGTAACATTTTTTCTGCTGTGAAAAAAACTAAATTGGGTCAGTTATAAAATTGTAATGGTGGTGCCAAAGAACCTGTGGCACCTGCTGTGCGCACTGTTTTGAAACTGTTCATTGAACTATTTTTAGACACGAGTTAAATGATTGTTTAGCTGTAGTCAGAGGTAGGCACTTAAACTAGTTAAGTGGTTAAGTTAAGAGTGATGATTACGGTTAATTAAATATGTTAATTTAATTACGATGGCTTTACTCTACGTAAGTTAATTACAGAATACTACAAGGTTATATTACATAGTTGCGATAGGAGGGGAGCGGCTGTTTTGTTAGTTGTGTTTCTACTCTCTGCCTCGCAAAGTCGATACGCGCCTTTAGACCTCACCGTTAGCATGATGCCGGAAGCTGATGACGAATTTGCTCGGCTATCGACGGACGGTGGCACGACGTGGGTCTCGACCGAGGGCCGTCCTGGCGAGCTGGTGACGGCTGGAAAGCTTGAAGGAGACAGACCACGATTCCCCCGAATACTTTGCATTATATTGTCACACTTCAGTGCCGGTGGGGAGAATCGCTGAGGCCCTTGTCTTGTGCAACCACTGACCTGATTGCACTGCCGTCGTCGCTAGCCCGTCCTCCAGGTGAGGCTCTTGGTAATCGTAACAGCACTCCTAGGCCCTTACCCCTGTCATGCCTTAGGCCCTGCCCGTACAATATTTATTTAATGTTTTATTCCAACGTGTGTTTTTTCTTATGTATGTGGAAAGTGAATGTGAGGTGGTGTTGCAGGTGATATGGGCGGCGTGCTGGACGTGTCCGCCTTCTCCGGGGACAAGATCTGGGACGTGGCGAGGATTGGACTGGCTGAGCTCATGGGCACCGCACTGCTCGTCTTCCTGGGCTGTATGGGCGGAGTACTTGGATTGGGCAACGAACCCACCCACCTCCAGGCCACCCTCACGTTTGGCCTCGTCGTCGGAACCGTCATACAGGTACTTCGTCTACCCTCACTGCAGCTTGCACCTACTCCTCTGCGTATTGTCTTTGTTTCATTTTATACACTGAAAGAAAAACATTGTTGTAGGTACCATAATTCTGTTAAAATAGTGATAACAGTCCGGTACGGTTGTTGGTACAATATAAATTACTCCCGCAACAATGCGTTCTGAAGAAGTAACTATGTGTTATGTAAAAATAAGATGATCTTTCGTTCCTTCTTCAAAATTTACTGTTTCCTCTACAGAACAAATTGTTGTAAGAACAATCCAGATAGCACCGGCAACCAAACTGGACCGTTGTCCCAGTTTTAACAGAATTATGGTACCTACAACAATACCATTCTTTCAGTGCGTATCGTATACGTATTTGGTGTCCAGAAACTGCTGCATAATAAGCACGCCACATGAATCCTGGGATAAATTGCAGACAAAAATGCAAGGGGCAAATTGAAGTACGATTACATTTTACACGTACATTGTGGCAACACAGGACGGAGAAAGTCCCATCATACGCTCCACGTCCAGGTGTTATTTTATGTACGTTACGTCAAATAAACGTAGAATCATGCTTGGATTGCTCGGGATTTTAACTGCACCCATATCATGCAGGTCCGAACACTAGTAGTAAGATATCTGTGGGACGCAAGAGAGGACTAACTGCAGTGCTATGTTGCCACATTGTGCATTTAAATGTTAATGTCCAACGTACAACATTTTCGTCTCCAGTTCAACTTAGGATTAGCGTGACGTGCTTATTACATGACCGTTTCTGGATATCCTGTATTCATGTATGAATGTACATGTTTGTATATAGGTTTATGTAATCACAAACTTTGCGATATAACACCTTGTTTAAAATGAGGTAAAGTTATATAGTACAAGGTTTTTGGCTGGCGAAAATCTTCGGGACGAAATCCTTGATTGAAAATTGAAGATTAATGTGTACTCCAGCCGTACGTCAGTAGCGTTAACATTCACTCATACTACCTGTGTACCGTCCGTGGCTTACTTGTTAAGCTCAATAAGACAAATATATACACACACACACATTACTGACGCGGAAATTCATTATTTATTTCCCTTTACTTTTGGTTATTTTTTAAAAAATATACGTTATACTATAATAAAGTAGGTTTCCAGTTTCAGATTTCCATTGCGAATTTCTTCCTGAATATTTGCGCTAGCCAAAATAGTTTGCATTATGAAAGTTTATATAATTCTTTCACAAGAAATGATCTCGGTAAGTTTGTAACACCATGCATACATAAATTGTTATTTACGTCTCGTCGACATCGAGGTCATTATAAACGGTGACATACAATTTGGTACAATGACAGTAGCAGGGAGAAGAGTCGGCCATGGCCTTTGTTTAGGGACCACCCCAACATTTGCTTATGGGAAACCATGGAAGATCGAAATCGGGATGGCTGGAGCCGAGGATTGAACCCGAGTTCTCCCGGAATGCGAGTCCAAGAGTTTTGCTGTTGCACCAAATCGCTCCGTGAAATTTGGTTATAGTGTTCGAAAAGGCAAATTTTGGTATTTATGGTTTAAGAATATATTGTGTATAGTTTCGAACTTCAAATATCAGCGCTGCATGTGGCAAAATCGGAAACTAGAGACTTAATATAATTTCGATTTGTTTTGTTTCTTCCCCCGTATCCAGGTTCACGCAATGTCACTTCTTAGTCCGGGAAGGGTAAAACTATAAATCGTTATGTTTACAAACTGATCCGAGGAACGAAAGTTTGGTCCAAAAATTGAACCAAGCTCTAACAGGTTAGTTTTTGTAAACATCCTTTGAAAGTAAATAATATAGTTCCTTACTGCAACGATTTTTTTAGTTATTCCTTCCTTTCAACGAAAATGTAATCAAAAAACTACACTAGCAATTAATTTTATTTCAACATACGAAATTATTTTCAAAATAAACATGTATTACAATTGTTTACACGCGATAAAATGGCGATGTTTTGTTCTTCCGTTGTATAATGCTTGTCGTACATAGTTAATATTAGTTTCAGTTGAAATACGGGACTATATGTCTTAAATAAACACCAGCTGACTACTTTACGGAGCTATTTTGGGTATTGAGTGTGCTACTTTACTTCAGCAAACTTCAACCCAAAATCCCCAAAATTTTCAGGCCCTAAATTGCTCACGTGGTCAATTTAGTTACCTAAATTTGCCATCTTGTAGCGGATTCGAACACGGCTTTACTGTCACTTCTGTAATTTGAGGACGGCCATCTTGACTCATCTTTGACGACTGCAAAACAGTACTAAAATTGCAATTATTCGTGGTGCTGTTACGAGCTATACACACGTTAGAAGCCAACGTATAATATATATTGGCCAATGCGTGTATAGGACTGTGAAATCTGGCTGCTGCAAAATGAATCCGCGAAATTTACGCTGCCCATCAGCGCTTCGGATTTCTCTGAAGTTTGCCGGCCAAAATCTCTTCAATCGCTCATTCACAGAGTGTAGGATTGTTAAATGTGTCAAGTTTATTCACTTTTGTCGTTATGTAAGAAAAAGCACTTAGGCTGCAATGAGCGAGCTTTATTTTCCGTAATAAAGGGATTAGTGTAACATACATCGTGGCTCACCACTCTGTCCTGAATTAATGATGTACAGTACACATGTTGCTAGCTTTGTGTGTGTAATAAACTGTCTCATATGTTCTTTTTATACCATCTTGTACTATGTGCAGGTGATTTTGAACTTAATATTATCTTACAAACTACAGGTGGATTAAGTAATACCACTATTTGGTTGTAGTTGACTCATTGTTCACTCTCGCATAACACGTACACGAAAGTGTTCGTATGCTTAGAATTTATGTGAATCATTCACTTTTTGCAGAGTGGCGATGGCGTTAAGAAGTCTTAAGTTATCTTGTTGCGATAACCGCAGTCATTAAAAAAAGTAGCTAGGGTAATTGCGCTGATATTTTACAGAGTGGGACTTAAAGATTTTGGCCGTATTTTATAAGATTATAAAATGAAGGGAAATACTTTACAACAGCAAGTAATATCAAGCCAAATTGATGCAATTTTCTTGAAACATGGACCTTTCTATAAACATTTAAGTGATTCTTAAGAAGAATCTAATTTTTTTTACTGTCAGTTTTGTAAAACATAGTCAGAGAGGAAACTGCGGTGATGATATTTCTTCATATTCTTCATATTTTTAGTGTAGTCACTACTTCCCTGTGTGAGACTGGCGATTATTCGCGGGCATTCCAGGAATGCCACTGCAAATACTCTCGCGTATCCTGCTCCGTAAGTATGCTGTGGGTTTTTACTTGTGTCTTTGGAGAAGAGGTTCTTTTTAGCACTCTCTAAACAATGCATATAAACGGTGTGGATCCTCGATCTGTGTTGCCAACCCACACATATATTTCCTAATGTATATGCTAACCGTTCAAAAACCATCAGAATGTGAAAACCGCAAGACTTTCAAATAATAATAATTAAAACACTTCGAAACATAAAAAAAATCGTGCGAACGTGCATAGTTTCTCTAGCTATCCCAACGCGAGGAAAGAAAATCTCTAAATTAATGGGGGGGGGGGGAACATCGAGTTGGCTACACTGACCTGGGATTACATTTTGTCCGCAATATAAGTTCACTTCTTCGCCCAGAAAATATTCGTTTTAAATCTACAGTCTATAAACACCTCTTATGAGACACGTGTCAAGAGTGTTATTCGCATAGCCACTAATTTTTGGTGGAAAGAATTTTAAACCAACTTGTTTCGCTGTCTTACGAACACATCTGCAGTTCTGCTTCATGGGCACGATTGAATGTTTTTCAACTTTCAGCGTTTAGGAGTTCTACCCACAAATCACAGACGTGTGGTGTCGCAGTAACCTTGTTCTGATTGGTACAGTCAAATGAGCCACACTGTAAAAAAATTTTTTGTACTTTTACAAAGAAAAGCCTCGGAAACCCATTTGCCAAAAAAATTACTTGTAAAACTACAATGGTTATCATTGTAATTAAATACAAAGTATATGTTTGTAAATTTACAAGGACTAGCCTTGTAGCTGTACTTTCAATACGGAAAAAAAAATTAATGTTAATTGTGCTTCATAAACAACACTGAACTTATTTATCAAATAACTTTTGAATAAAGGACGTATACGAGAGATTATTTTGAAAAATATAAAAGAACTCAGGAGGTGCTAAGTTTCGAACCACTTTCTCCATGCTTAGAAACTACGCACCTTATTCCTAGGCCACTGTGACTTGCATATCACTTGGTCTTTATTTATTTGTATACATTCTATGTAAAGTTCAGTAATAATTCTTCCTTTTAAAGCACCTAATTAATATATATATTAACTTAATCCAGAAAATACTTTTCAGAGGTTGTGATCTTTGCATGCATAAGTAATTTCCGGCGAACTTACGATTTTTGTAGTCTACACATTTTTTCTAAGTTTTTTTTTTTCAAACAAAACCCTTTAAACGTTATAAACTAATAGTTTGACAAGGAATGTTTTCAACATTTACAAAAGTTTGTACAACTACGAAGTGCCTTGTCATATTTTACAAAATAATTTACAGTGCAGGAACTGTCGGTATAGGTACAAGGAATTCCTTTGTAGTATTACAAAATTTACCTTTGTAACTTCATAAACTAATGATTTTACAAGGATATTCTTTGTACTTATACAAGGACTTGTAAAAGTACAAAAAATATCCTTGTAAATTTTACAAATTTTTTTAGAGTGCATGCCTCTGCACGAATACACTCTGCCAGTAACCTTGAATATGAGCGGCAGATGTGCGCGTGAGGCATTGAATCTAAGTATTGCAGAATTCTTTTTACCAAAAATCAGCACCTTTAGTCATCAGCGTCCAAGCAATATGCTTAGTGATCACTGTTTTTGGTGCAAATATTTCTGCATCAGTATGATTCAGGGCCTCGTGTGCGCGTCCTCGGCTCTGCTTCATGGTCAGTGATTGGCTGGGATTTAACTGCCACGTGTCTTAACGTTTTACTGCAAATCACGGACCTTATTCTGATTGGTAGGATCAAATGAGAAACGTTTTTACACAAAGACACTCTGGCAATAACAAAGAAGCAGAAACTGCAGAGGTGGAACCAAGAAATTGAAACAAGTTGCGCGTCGGTGCAACACCTCTTCAAAACACGCAGGGAACATGTCTGTTATAAATGTTATATTACATACTTGTCCCCATACAAACTTTTTACGACTGGAAGTTAAACCCAAGAAACTGAACGCAAGGGATTTCTTCTCAATCCTTGGTATCTACCAACTTGCATGAGGGATCTTGCCCTTTATAGATTTCTCTCTCGGCAGCTGAAGAAGTCAAGTTAAAGGAATCATGCTTCATCAGCAAATATCTTGCTTAGTAACATATGCTGGTGCAGATAAATCTGCACTCCATTTATCTCGATATCTGTGACTAAGGTTAATTCTACTACAGGTTAGAAAGATCAATGTTATTAGTTTGGCACAGGGAAAATTTCTGCCACTTGAGCGCTGGTATCGCTAATGTACCAAACTGACCAATCACAGAGCTTTCCTGAATTTTAAGTTACATTAAGTTGATAATTTAAAATTCGAAATCTATTTATTTTCACTTTAAAATTAAATTACTAATATGATTTCCAAATTTATTTAAATTTAATATTACTACGGTTTCTTATTTATCTGGTCACTTAGTGATTGAAGCGAAATTAGTGGCAGAAATTATCCCTGTGCCAAGCTCTCTCATAAGAAAACGTATTTTCTTTCTAACCTGTAGTAGAATTAACCCTAGTGTGACACAAGTGTAAAAATCTTCTACGTGTTCCTAACTTTATGGAACATGGCACGTACTTTGTTCTTTGGACGTGAACACCTCAGTACACTGGAACGGATGTAGAAAGTCTTGTTTCTCATAGTCAAAAGAGAAGGTTCTGTCAGAGAACGGAACTCCATATTACGATCATATTGCAAGCACTGAACGCCTAACGTAACCAAGTGTTCATGTATAATAAAATGTCAAGAAAATTACGTGACTGATCGACTTACGGGGAAAACTATGTCAATTCAATAACTCTTGCATTTTAAACGCTATAATATATCAATCACATATACTATCTTCTAACCTTTTTGATTCTGGGAAATTCAAAATCTCCGTACTGTCACAACGTTTAATAAATGAATTGATAAACAGACTTACCGTCTACTGTAGTCATAGTCGAACGATGTAGTAAAACAAATTAATTATAAAAATTTTATGGTATTATATTGATTAATTTACTTACGCATATTAGCAAGCTTTCTTTAAGTATAATAGTTTTACTTCAAGAAATAAAGCGTTGGTTTTAATATTTTAAGTCGTCGCTATGAAGAGGTTCTTTTGAAATATATTTCACAACATTATGTTATATAGTTATTTGACCAAAAGTATCGTGGTGAGTGAAAACACCACGGTGTAAGCAAAGTAAAGTTAATGTGACTTTTGACAATTATTTTATTTTGTTTTGTCATATATTAACATACATTTAAGAACTTTCTAAAATAATGAAATTTGCTTTTAATAACAACATTTTGATAGTGTTTCATTTAAATGTTTTATTTGTATTTTGAAAGTCTGTATTTAAAAATAACTTAAAACTGATTATATCTGGCAATAAACTTAAATTATGAGAGAGAGAGAGAAAGGGGGGGGGGAGAGAGAGAGAGAGAGAGAGAGATTTTTGGTCAGCGCTTAACATCGAGGTCTTCGGCGCTGGTGGGGGGTGATATGAGGCGAGTATGGAGCAGCGCTGGAGTGGGGGGGGGGGGAGGGGAGAAACGAGAGATCCCCGAGGAAACCCGCCGACCAACGGCATCGTCCGGCACGATTCCCACATGCGAAAGTCCGGGGTCTGACCCAGCCGGGAATCGAGCCCGGATCGCCTTGGTGGGAGGCGAATGGTCTGACCATTCGGCCACCGCGCCCCCTTTAAAATTATGAGATCTATATAGTCTAGAGTTTACAAATAACTGGTAGCTGGAGAAGTACATTTGCAATTATACAAATATAACAGAAATACGCCTTTTATTTTGCCAACAATAATTTCTTTAATTAACTTCGTAAAAGATTAAATTCAAGGAAATTTTTTGCAGGGTTGTAAATTATGAACATTCAGGTTTCATGTATAGTTTAAATGTTTTTTCATAGTTTATAGTTTTTATAGTTTTGGTACCTTGTTTTGACGAGCTGTTGATGTTGTACAGTCAGGTATTGTGCGTCACAGGCCGCCACTGTAGCCAAGTTCATCGTAGGGCCGTTGGGTACTTTCAGATCTGTCTGAATTACTAGAACTCTTGTAAGCGGTATGTTTAATGAGCATAATGCATTTAAAGTACACAACAACCCTTCACTGAAATATGTTTTCTTTTCGTCGTACATCAGTGTCTTGAAAATACGTGTAACAGTTTGTAATAAAAAAATATGCACAGTAATTCAGTGCAACAACATTAAACAGCCATGTAGGCGGACATCGTATTTTATCTTCTTGAATGTAATAACAACCCCAATAATTTAATAGTTACAAAATTATGCTGGTGAGTATGAACATCACAAACCGTTAACTATTTATTTTAGATACGCCTTACCGTGTAACTCTGCTTTGTTGACGCACAGATAGCAACAGAGCAGAAACTCAAGTTGTTTTGTGAGCCGTGATTTAAAGATAGATAAACGCCTCGCGTCAGCTGCAGAGATTCTTCAAATCTCGAGCATGGGTTTATTGGGGTCATTCGTTACAGTCATGCACTTGACACTTTGATCGGAACGTTTTAGGTTATGTAACAACTTAACATTATCAAGAGATAACAAGTTGTTTACTTAGTTCTGATTAACATTGAGCAATTATCACTGGACGCTGAATAAACGGCTTTCCAAGAAGTAGGCCGATCATAAAAAAGTACTCCATATATTCAATTTACATATTTAAGGACATGGCTTGTAACGAGATCGTCACAGATTTTAAAGTTTATTTATGTTTGATGATACAACGAACTGAGAAAGACTTTGCTATTATGGGAGCATCAGAAGTTTTAGTGTTTTGACAGTTCCCACCTTACTATAGTAATTTTTGTTCAACTTAAATTAATTTAATGTTATTATTGTTTTGTGTTAGATTAAGAAAATCTCTCGCTCCTAGTTATTTGTAATAGACGTTAAATTATCTAAAAGCTATTTAAGATTGTTATGGAATTTCTGAAAACACTCTTATAACTTTTCTTCTTTGAAAATACTGCAAATATTTTATGAATATGTTAATATTATCAAAGTTTTGCATAATTGTTTATTTAAATATTTTCTTAATTTATTCTAACATCTGCTAAATAATTTTTCATGTAAATTTGAAATACCTGTTTAAAATGTTTTACTACCATATGATTGTACATAGTATACTTATAGTTTAACTTACTAGGTATATAGTAATTATCTGTTCCAGAGATGTTTCTCTGAGCAGAATGCAGGTTTTAACCTCTTTTGTTGATTGGTTGCCAAGGCAACGGCTTCCAATTTGGAGAAGAACATAGATTATATGCTGTATTGTACAGAGCAGAGAGAGTTCCCTGCATTTTGCTAGGTGAAGCATGCGGCAGAATCGGCCTAGGAGAAAATGGAACATTTTCATTTCTGCCGTCAACCTAAGGTTAGGCTTGGGAACTCAGTAGATAGAGGACAGTATGTCCGTCAGTTTTAGGCCATTTTGAGAAGAGGCCCGTCATCATTAATATAATTAGGCTAATTTTGAAGTGTCATGAAGACGACGAGACCTTCAGCCTACATTGTAAGGATAGCCATGTTGAA